>JAHWFP010248565.1:39715-61571 GCA_023313725.1 Lithobius niger
GTGAGCACACCACACGATATATGTTCCACAGCCATAGGGATTGGACATTTAGTGGCTATTGCTCGGACGGTGTTTGGGAGGCTTTACTTATGTGAGCACACCACACGATATATGTTCCACAGCCATAGGGTTTGGACAATTAGTGGCTATTGCTCGGACGGTGTTTGGGAGGCTTTACTTAGGTGAGCACACCACACGAAACACACCACAAGAAATGACAAACATCAGCTAAATAAAGAGGAATTATTAACTTTAACTTTTAACTTTAACTTTTAACCTTAACTTTTAATTTTAACTGTTAACTTTAACTTTATATCAAATTTCAAGGAGGCTTCGACGGCATTGTATCACTACAATTGCAAAAGGAAAATGCATTAAACTGAATTAAAACGTAATAACAATACATAGTTTTGTACAATTAATTCATTAACAATTTCAAAGTTCTAACAGTTTCAAAATTTTGAAAATTTCATAATTTTCCGTTTTCATAATTTCCGTAATTTCATAGTTTTCCTAGATTTTTATAGTTCGAGCAACACAGGTAACATACTCAGTTACAATGTACACACTAAAAAAAAAATAAAAAGACGTATAACTCAGTCCAGTTTCATAATTTTCCTGCCACCAGCGATTTATTTACAGCACAGTTTCTAGTATAAAAGACTATTGTTACAAAGTAGACAGTAGTGAGATTGGTGTGATATGTAGGCGTAGAAATTACTTTTTGAATCAGTTGGCTGAGAGAGCCAAAACCTCAGAGGCGGGTAGAGCATTCCAGAATAAGGCCGCGTTTGCGCAGCGACTCGCCTTTGCATTCTCGCAGCTAGAACTCAATCGCGATGGCAAAGGTGACATTGCCATGGTAACAACGCTAAACGGATTAGCTAAATCCGACATCGTTTGAGTAAATACTTGCAGTCTTATAATCCGTGCCAATAATATAAAGAATTCCTCATGACGAAACAATTTTCCCAAACGCTTCTGAACTCACGTCATTTCCTGTTTTCGTTGCGAAGCGGCAGACATAAAACCGCCGCCATGTTGGAACTTGAGGTGATTTCTAGCTTCTAGCTGCGAGAATGCAAAAGCGAGTGGTTGCGTAAACGTGCCCTAACACACCTACTCTTCAATTAATTAGCCTAGCTTTAACAAACTTAATCATTGAATGATGTCCCATGAACGGGGGATGTAACGCGGCTTGATACACAGGGACTTGGCATCGCTCATCATACGATGAACGGATAATGACTATACTATAGTGTCCGCGGCCTATCTTGAGTCCTGCAGGTATTTTATGAGCGACTACGTCTTCCTGGAATGGGAGGCTTTAATCGACGGCCGCCATTGTTTTTGTAACCATCTTGGATATCAACAAGGCACTCTGCTACCAAAAACATACAATTGCTTAACTGAGTCGTTCTGGGGCGAACTCAATATAGGCCGCGGACACTTTATATACAATTAAAGGGGCAACACCAAACTCGCGCCAGTAGTACTTTCGAAGAACAATCTATACCTGCATTGAGCGTTTTTATTAAATTTCATGCTTACGCGCTTTGGCAATCACTGGAACTCCCACTGAACGTCTTTATGATTGCTTGTCTCACGCTCGAAGTCGTCATTTGTTCCACTATATTGTCCCGAGCGATCTAAGAAACTTTTTAGACCTTGCTGTCCCAGTCTAACTTCCGGTAATGGCTGGGGCTTTTACCACCAGCTCTGAAACAGGGATAAAACGCTTCTCAGATCGCTCTGAACAACGTTGGGGACAAATAATGACATCGAACGTGAGACAAGTTCTCAATAAAGACGGTCAGCGTGAGTGACAGTGATTGACATATCGCATAGGCGTGGAATTTAATAATAACGCTCAATACAGGTATTGTTCTACGAAACTGCCTTTGGCAGGGGATTGGTTTTGCCCCGCCATTATAGCATATAATAGTCCTTATCTGCGGCGCGTGATGTGTGACGCCAAGTTCCTGTGGCTTGGTAATGCCGCCGGCTATCTCCGCCAAAATGGCCGCACGCGGTTAGTTGCTAAACAACATGCAGGATTTCACCTTATTGAATTTCCTCTTTAGGAAAATAACCCCCAAAACACAAATGCAACAAAAGAGTAAATCTGGATGGATGGGTGGTTTATTTCGGAGCAAAATTCTCCCGGAAATAGAAAATAGTCGCTACACAAAACCTCCCGTACCATGCATTGTGTGTACCCACCAGTATTGAAATGTCACGACAACGTACTATTATGTGCGCGACGCATCTTGAGACCTGCCGGTATTTTATGAACGGCCACGTCTTCCTGGAGGGGGCGGGGCGGCTTTAATCGACGGCCGCCATTGGTTTTTGTAACCATCTTGTATATCAACAAGGCACACTGCTACTAAAAACGTACAATCGATTATCTGTACTCGTTCTGCAGAGAACTCAAGATAGGCCTCGGACATTATAGACATCATCTATAGTCCAGATGCAGTAATACGTCACATTTGCTGCGGAGCTAGCATTTGGTGCCTGTCCTTTAGCTAACTGGAGGTCTTTATAGCAATTCTGCGTGATGGATTTACTTCCTCAACATGGGCAATCTTGGCACTTGTTGGCTTTCAGCAAGTGGGATTTTATCTTTTCACAATTAAGAACCTTAGTATATGTTTCGAAGCATAAAGAATGCGCTTTTATCAGTTGTTGCTCGGTCTTTATCTAGGTGGCTTTACTTATACATGCACATACTACACGAAACGGGACATAAGATGAGTTGAATAATAAAAGTAACATCATTTCGTCAATTATTAGCACACATACTCTACAATTAAATTTTCTACATTTAACAATTGTGATCGTTGACATGGTTACCATTACCGGTCGAATTAAGGCATGAAAAGCTTCAGCTTGACAACGCGCCAGCCTCCTCCAGCACGATACAGAGCTAGAAAAAAAAAAACAAGATGTCCGCTATCTGTTTAGTTGGTAGGCAACGATAGCGTTTCGCAATATTGAAGCTGCTCTATTGTTAACTGGTTTAATGAACAATCGCAAGTTGAGGGCAATTGGGACTTAAAAGCACTCGACAGCAAGGTCATTGGCACCAGCCTCAGTCTCACAGTGCAGTGGACGGGGTTGCAACTGCGCCACTCGTGATAACGATGCTAACCAAACCCTAAATCTAGATCTTATCATAGATCTGTACCTCCTGCTAAAATTGAAAAACCCCGGACAGGAGGATAGACTTTTCGCCCGACTGACGCGCAAGGGGAATCACAACGGGAACAGAAACAAACATACAAATCAAACCAGGACTTTTTACATGGATTTTAATTGGACTTGACTGGGTTAACCTCTGACTAGCCATGGAAGGTGTGTGATTTGGTATAAATCGGGGAGCTTGGATTATACGTAGCTTTGGTAGGGTGGACCCACTTACTATTACGCTTCACCGCGAGAAACCGTGCGAGATTTTGGGAACTGCTTTACCTTACCACAAACGCGTCTGACGTCTCTGCTCCCATTTCGCGCCATTTTACTGATTCTTGCATCTCATTGGCTTCTGATTTTGCTGATGAATCGACACAAAATTGGACTAACAAACGAACGAGTACTCGTCATCAAACGTTCAAACGTAAGTCAGACCACTCCGCTCCGTGTAAATTGTTTTAAAGTGCATTAACCTACCAGTACAATCGACAATGCGACTGAAAATAGCAACGGTTGTTATCAGACGGAGAGCACCGCCACAAGCGATCATCGTAAATCATGCCATTGTTTTGGTTTCGACGCAACGACGTCAGCTACTCTCGTCTTCTGAGGTTGGCGCTAATGACCACGTTGTCGACGCGCCATTAAGCTTCAATCCCCCCCCCCATACTCTCGTCTTGGGTAATCTGGTAAGAATTTGTCGTTTTGTTTTAATAATGTGTATTTTAACGTTCAGCAAAGATTGATCGATCGATCAGATATTTCATGATTATTCATTAATTTCGTTAAAAACTACTCGCTAGTTGAAACAAACCTTTTTGTTGGTTTCGAAAAACCAAGCGTCGTCTGCTTCAAGGATTGGTTTGGGAGCAAAAACGTCATCAACTGAATCTCGCTCGTGTATACTTTACCACGGGAAATAGCTGCGCTCTAGCTCAGACGCATTCAGCTAATGGGTCCACCCTATCAAAGCTACGTATAATCCAAGCTCCCTTGTATAAATGAAATAGTCTAACAAAAAAGGTGACTGTAAATATTAGTTGAATATGGAAGTATAACTTGTTTTATTCCCGGTAGAGGGGTTCGTCTTTCTTTTAACTGTAACTTGACGCAGTGACCATGGGACACTCGAAAACGGTGGTAAAGTTAACTTTGCACAAATAGAAAGTACGTTCGGTTGCCACAGAATTCATTCTAATCTTCTTCGTTCACAGATCCGAAAAGCAGTGTCCCACCGAGGATAACGCACAGCAGAACGCACGTGGAGGGACAAAGAAGTCAGAGAGTCGAACTTCCATGCGCGGCGCAGGGCTTCCCGCAGCCATTGTACAGGTAAGAAGTGTCTCTTCGCTTCTCTTTGTGTTTACGTCCAGTTTCTTAAAATACTTTCAGGAATTCAGACATGATTCAAAGTAGTTTGTATGTAAATGTTACAATAATGATAATAATACAAACGCCATTTGATAATATATAATAAAAAATGTAAGGTACTGGAGCACACAGGTCTGAAAAGAGCCCAGAAGAGTCACTAAAATTCAGACTTAAAAGGGGGGGGGGGGGGCATGGGTCAGAACTTAGGATGCAAGACAAAAAAGGCCAGCACAAGGTCACACAGCCTGTCGCAAATCTTGTACTTGCATGATTGCTGGGGCCAATGGCCAATATTAGTCTTGTGTGGCTAATCTTACATAGGTGGGCAATATCTATGCCTTATGATTTAATTTCCGGTTCCTGCCTCTAGAACCTTCTAGAAACTTCCATTACCCATAATACCCTGGCTATTTCGCGGTTGTCAGGGGTTACCAAAAGATGTTTAAGCAAAGGGGCCAGCATTCGGGGATGGGGGGATTGAGGCTTAATGGCACATCGACAGCTTGGCTTGGCTTGGCTTGGAGGAACTGGCTGGTCCTCTTCGACCCCTGCTAGGTCTCGTATTTATGGGGATTTTGGCTGTTAGGCCTCTAGTAGGCCCAATTTTGGTTAGGTTCTTTTCCCTCAACCTAAAATAAGCCTTTTTATTAAGCCTCGTTATCCTAACTTAAACCCAAAGTTCCCCAGCTTCTCTCCCGCATTTGTTCAGTCTAATTTTGCTTTAGCTCTCCCACACTGCTATTTTTCGTCACAACCAGACGCTAAATTCAATTGAAAAAACTTAATGAATATAAAAGTGGCAACAATAAGAAATAAATCCATGGTATGCACAAAGCTAGAAGCTCTTTGTCAACTTCTGTAAGTAAAACTAATGCCATACATAGGTAATAAAAATTATAATACAAAATAATACAGTCATGAGTTAATAATAACAAAAATTAGTTGCAGACACAAGCGGAATGGCAAGGGAAAACAAGTGAGGGGGAAAGATCCAACATTAAAACTAAAAAATTATGAATTATAAAAGTTTAAAAGTTAAAAAAGAAGACAATGGCTCGGCTGCAGAGGAAGGGTTGATAGTATAGGGTTGGGGTCACGAATGCCTTACCACCAAGGTTAGACCTACCAGGGACACAATGGTCCCCGATGGCATCGCCAAACGTGAGGGACAAGTGAGGAGAAACGCCGGGTATCATTGTCAATATTTTAATATAACCCTCGAACCTTCGAACTATTAAGCGGTGCGATTAACTTGGTGAATGTTTCGGTGTGTTGATATCACTCCTTTGAAGGGCCGAACCATTCGGAACTTGGCGGCCCCTTTTACCAGTTTTGGTTTTTGAAATGATATGTAATAATAAATGATACGTAAGATCCTTATTGCAACGTCAGAATGCAAATGAAATCTTTCGGTGAGCTCCTGTTTTTTTTTTCATTAATGTTACGCAGGTCAGTATTGTGCACACCAATAAAATTACGAAGAACAAGTGGTGCAATTTATCTTGTTTTTTTTTAAGGTATCTCGAGTAATTTTCAGCAAAAAACATACGAATTGATTTGAGGTGAGAATATACCTTCATAATTTTATAACAACAATTAACCAATGGGAAGCCAATCACGCCTCCTTAACAGCGATTAAACGACCACACGGTATTTTATCAGATTAAACTATCGGCGTCACCCCTTCATCTTGAATTACCGTTCGACTCGTCTTGAACCGCGGCTTACGCCGCATAAACAAAGTATAAATCAATACTTTTTGTAGGTCTAAATCAATTTCTAAGCGTATACGACGTACCTGACAGTCAAGTGACACATTATTTAACATCTCGGTGATGTGCGTTTAATCTTTGGTTACCATAGTAACAGAAGTCAGCTGTCCACCGAAGCGCGTTACGCCGTGCTGGTTAGGCCTATCGCCGATACTATGAGAAACATGGCGATCGAGGCAACCCCATTGCCGTAATAATATACGGTACTTGATTTAACAGAAAATAGTTAAATAAATTAATAACAATTATAGTAAAACTTAGTATTGTTATGGATCATAATTTGTTTTAAATCTATAAGCAACACTTTGATCAAAAATAAAACACGTATTTACTTCCATTGAAGCGTTCTAACCAGTTGTCTGCTTTCACGGGGAATTACTTTCGGTTTCGCTTAAGTTCGTGATAGATCGTTGGGGGAAAACAAAATTACATTATTTATGGAAACGACAGTAGAAAATAGGATTCCTACAGATACTAAACGAACCAGTGACTGCATCGAGCAACAATTTGTACACTTTTATCATTTCGTGCAAACAAGAATTGTGAATTCAAGGGAGAAACCAATGCAATACAACTAGGCCGTATTGTGCAAGTTGAAGTTTCATTTTAAACTTTATGTTTAAGGGAGACGGTATATTCTCGTTTCAAATATAACTCGAGTGTAGTTTAAGTACCGATAAATTTTCTCAACCACTCGTTACATTCCCGAGCTGATAAAAACACCTCGCGCAAGCGCTCGGTATTTTTTCAGCTACGAAATGCAACTCTTGGTTGAGAAAATTTATTGATAAAAAAACTACGCTCTCGTTATATTAATACTGATGAAACTGTATTTTGAGTTCAAAATCTTCATGTACGTGTGAGGGGAAGGGTAGGAGGAAAAGAGGCAACAAAAGGAATTTCCAGTTCACCTTATTTATTAAATTAATCATCTCAAAGTTTTAATCAAAATTGATGATTTATTCACTGGTAAAAATGAAGATAAAACATTAACAACCACTCACACGTCCGGCAAGAGTGGTTAATGTTTTATCCTTATTTTTACCACTGAATAAATCACCAATCATTAAGCTACACAGAATGGTTACGTCATGTGGCTCATTGATTTCCTGAAGCTTGAGTGATTATGTTTTCCTACTGTTGCTGGTGAACAAGTCACAAAATATCCAACAAATTTTGGCATTTTTGATAAATGTACTGCAGTCGAAGCTTGCACATTTTAGGCTTGTTAACTCCTATGATCGAGTTTTCACTTCCGTTCTTTAAGCTAGGAATTTTTTTTTTTGTTACGACTTGTTGACGCTTAACTAGGCCTACTTGATAATTTTACTCGTGCCTCGATCGAATACGAAATATCGAAACGAGATTGGTTGTTTTTAATTATTTGTTTTTAATCCAGCCTCGTTGGGATGCGTCATGGCATCATCGTGAATTTCTATGAAACGAATTAACCATTTTCCGGTTTCCTTCCACCCCTCATTTAAAAAGTGGTTAATAAAATAGTAAAAAGAACAAAGGCTCCTTCTTTCGGATAATAAAAATATAGAAATCTTTTTCTTTGGGAATGTTTCTTTGCCCGTTAATCAGCCCCATCATAAGTCCCATCATTTTAAAATGCAGCTCAATTGTACTTCCTGGAGTTCCATGCAGAATAATGGACACAAATTATATACAAGACAATGATGAAGTATACAAATACACTTTCAAGCTTGTCAGGAACGATCAATACGATTTTTTACCAGGACTATCTTCCGTTCGCCACCTACTAACTGTGACGGATAAAAGACAAACGCCCTTGATAGAGGTTTGCCTTCATATGTTAAACTTTTTGATTTCCAAAAGGCGTTTGACTCGGTGATCCATAGTAAGCTACTTTATAAACTTCTGTTTCCGGCTTTAGTGGAGCACTTTTTTATTGGATTCGGGTCTTCGTTACCAGAAAAACCTAACATGGGTTGTTGGCCTATCCAAGTTAGCCTACTGAAATGTAATTATTGGTGTCCCACAGGGTTCTGTTCTGGGTCCCCTGCTGATTATCCTATTTCTAAACGATTTGACATGCAACTCTCAAACGCAGAACAGGAAAAATTTGCTGATGATTTAAAGCTTTACTCGGCTATTATCAAGACCAAAGACTCGTGTGAAACTGCAAGCTGAGATCACTTACCTCTCTACTTGGACTACCAGTTGTCAGTTACCCATCTTTTATGCAAAATATAAAATCGTGTAGGGAATCAAACCTATATTTTATCATGATATCATGTGGTATCAGTGGCAAATCGTAGATCAGCACTTGTTTAACAGTGTTTTAAGTCAGGCAGTGTACACACACCAAACTACGGGTATACAAGGTTTTCGTCCGTTCCATGTTGGGAATATGCAAGCCCTGTTTGGTCTCCCTATCTACTTAACGATATCGACTACTTAGAAAAATGTCAGTGACGTTTTACAAAGTCCTTACAAGGAATGCGAGAATTACGTTTTAAAAATCTTGGCATTGATTCTTTGGAACTTCATAGACTGAAGACCGATATTGCCTTGGCGTATAACCACCTCCATGATAACTAATCGATTGACCTACCCATATTTGGAGTTAGTGCTGTAACCTGGACAAAGGTGGGCCAGAAATACAAACTCACGCTTCCAAAAGCAATATTAAACTGTAGACAAAATTTCTTTGCTGTAAGCATTATCCCTGCATGGAATTCATTGACTGAAGAGATAGTCTCAGCCTCCTCCGTAAACAGTTTCAAAGTGTCCGCGGCCTATCTTGAGTTCTCCGCAGAACGAACACAGATAATCGATTGTATGTTTTCGGTAGCAGAGTGCCTTGTTGATATCCTAGATGGTTGCAAAACAATGGCGGCCGTCGATTAAAGCCGCCCCTTCCAGGAAGACGTAGCCGCTCACAGGACTCAAGATACACCGCGCACACAATAAGAGATTGTTAAAGTTGTCAAACTTAACAGCGTTCTTGAAACGGCCAGAATATTCTACAACAAGCTAAGTTTTGTATTTTAGGGTTAGAGTTATTTTTTAAATTAGTTAATTTAGTTAATTTTAGTTAATCAAATTGGATCAGTTCACACTGTTATGGATTAGTTTGGAACTATATTTGGATTAGTTTCAAACTATATTACAGGTTGGTCTACAGGGTTTTTTTTTCTAAATTATTATTACATACATATTTTAAAATTGTAAATAACTTTAGTTTTGCTTCTCACTTCAGTTTTTAATTCTCACCATACCTTTCTCATGCATTTCATTGTTTTACCTTACAACGTTCAGGCTGGACATAAACGATCTTCCAGGGTCCTTTCCTGACCTGCGTGCAATTGCACCAAAGAATCAGTTATCATTGTTATTATTAATTTCGTGTAGTATTTCATTTTTTAATGTAAATCCCTGACTCATATCGTGAGTTTATGCGAAATAATTCTTTTTTCGCAGATCAGTTTTTCCACATGAGTAAGAATAAAGAGAGGGAAAATAACGAAATGTGCAGTAGACTGGAAAAAAAAAACCTCAAAATTTTTGCATTTCGACGTATATGTTTGGTTAGATTTCCAAACATGTTTGATGCGTAACATTCTTTAAGTTTACATCCAAATTTAAACAATATTGGCCAATGCATTTGATAGGTTTCGAACCTCGTGCTCTTCCACTTTTGGACTGAATCTTCCCATGTTCGTTAACTTGCTGGCGACTTTCGTTTTGAATTTTGTGATTTGAAACTTACATTTGATATTATTTTTACACAATGTCTATGTACACCGTTTACCCGAATTATAGGTAATTATTGTGTGCGCAGCGTATCTTGAGTCCTGCTGTTATTTTATGAGCGGCTACGTCTTCCTGGAGGGAGCAGCTTGAATCGACGGCCGCCATGATGATTGTTTTTGTAACCATCTTGGATATCAACAAGGCACTCTGCTGCTAAAAACGTACAATCGATTATCTGTGTTCGTTGTGGAGCGAACTCAATATAGGCCGCATATACTATAGTAAGAGTAAATTGTTAACTTAAAGAAGGTGCTGGCAAAGGCAGAACAGAACACCCTCTGGTGTCGAAGAAAAGATTAAAAGTTAGGATAGAAGATAATTCCATTTATCAAAGCTGGCAGTACCGTCGAAGTGTCGTGGTAAGCCATTCCGCAGGCTGAAAATGGCTTACCACGACATTAAAAGCATTCATGATTTTCGATTGAATTTGAGTAGCAGTTTATGGCCTTAACCCCCTTGTAATATTTGAGTTAGGTGGAGTTCAAAACTATGTTAGATGAGAGAGTGTCACAACTTAGAAGAATTTGGATAACAATTATTAGAAGATCACTCTTGTCAAGGTGGGAATTGAGGGAAGAAAGACCAAAGCGAGTTAGTCTTTCGTTGTAAGGGAGAGCAGAAAATGAAACAGATCATTTGACGAAGTATTGAAAAGTGCGTTCAAGAAATTGGAGATTTCTGATAAAATGGTCTCCATGTTTGGACGACGCAATATTCAGGATGCGGCCTGACATATATGAATTAACTTTAACGTGGAGCGGTAAGCTGAAGTGAGATACTTGAGAATGAAATTAAGAGTATACTTTGCTTTACGAGCGGCAACAAGGAAGTGTCTAGTAAAACTTTAAGTGATAGTCAATAACGTTGCCAATGTCTCGGATTTCAGTAACAGAGGTTAGATCGTGGTTATGAGCCACACTTTGTAGTGAGTGTTATTGTATTCGAGATGAAGAACTAGGCCAAATGTTTAAAGGAGACGGTATATTCTCGTTTCAACTACGATTCGAGAGTAGTTTAAGTATCGATAAATCTTATCAACCACTCGTTACATTCCAAAAGTAGTTCAAACGGACCAGCTCGGTTTGGTGGAACCCACTTCAGAAGACAATTACGATCACGTTGCAGATCGTGGCATCCTGTGAGGTAGGGGGATTAAAAATATGCTTTTTATGAAATAATTTTAAATTGTAATAGTGTGAAAAAGTTGGTTTTTCCTCTTCAATCACGATCCCAAATGGAAAAATAATCTAACAAATCTTTGGAGGCGCCCACCTGGGTCTAAAGTTTAACATTTGTCGATGGTTAAAATCGCTAATTCCGCAAAAATGAGTTTGGACTAGTTTAAAATACAGCTTTTTACATTTTCTAGTTTCGTACTCTCAGAAACCACTAATTGAAACCAAATTCAGAAATAATTTTTTTTTCTTCAGAAAACAATGTGAATTATCGGCCGTCAAAATAGGGGGAAAAAAAGAAGCATTTTCCCCCTCGATTTTACTCCCTAAATTAAAACGAAGTTTAGGGACAAAAATATATTTTTAAAATTTAATTCTGGGTTCTCTTAGTGGTCACTGAGCGTACCAAATGAGAAAATGTAAAAAGCTGTATTTAAAAATAGTAAAAAAACATATTTTTTTTTTTCAGAATTAGCATTTTTCCCATTGACTTATAGTGGTAAACTTTAGACCCAGGTAAACACATCTAAACATTTTTTAAAGATTTATTTCCTTTGGGATAGTGATTAGGAGGCCGAAAACCAGCTTTTCCATACATTACGATTTAAAATTTTTAAAAAGCATTTTTTTTTTATCCACCTTACTGTGGGGGTTGCAATCGGGTAATAGACCTTAAGGTTAACGGCAAATGGAAGACAAACACGAGTCACGGAACCTGGTAACTCAATCTTAAAAATATACAAAGTAGTGGGTCCCAAACAGAATCCCCAATTGGACGCCAGAAGAAATAGAAACCCAATCAGAAACAACATTGGTTGGACTCTCTGTTTTCGGTCATTTAAACAAGAGAATAGAGTAACTGAAGAGGAAATCGGTAATACCAGTGGCATGAAGTTCGTAAAGAATAGGTGAAATAGAATAGAAATGAATGACGTTGCAGGTCTCTTTTTTGTGTAACAAAGCACAAGAGAGATATGAGCTGCAAACTCCGTGGCGGGAATCGTGAAGAGGAGCGTGACAGTTACGCCATTCAGTCAGGTACCAATGAAGAAATTTTCAAACATCTGTGGGAAAAAATGTTGGGTTGCCGATTTCTATTGAGATGTTTTTAGTACCCACGTCTTAACAGAGACTTTAACTTTGAGAGCAGTTGGCCTTGGATTACTTTGAAGGAAGCTGACTGCTCTACGTATGTGGACAGATCGCGGCACTTCCTCCATGCAGAAGATCCAGAAGCTTCTGGACCTGGAAGGACGAAAACACTGGAAGATGTAACTAGGGACAACCTCAATTATATAGTTTGTTCCACATTATGTTTTCAGGAAAATGACTGTATGACGCCACGTTTCCTTGTACATGAGTGCTAAAACTTGTGGCTATCACACTTGTAGACTCACCACAGTTACTGTTAGAGTCTACGAGTGGGATATTGATGGTTTTTTGCACTCACCGTGGAAGGAACGTGGAGTCATACAGCCAGTTTCCTGAAAACATAATGTGGAACAAACTATAGAGCAGTGACATTTGCCGCCATATTGGCACCAGATTTGGCACCAGTATGGGTTTTGGAGGGCATAACTACAAGGTGCACTACATAAAAATGGAGGGAAAAACAACGGAAGAGCAGATTTCTTAGGCTTAAAATAACGTTGTTTTCTCCAACAAATCACTCTTCACAGCATCGGCTTCAGTATGTCGCCCTTCTGTTTCTCTCTGCAGTGCCCCTTGCAGCTAACCCAGTAAGGCTCCAGCATAGAGTTATACACAATAATACGACGTCGTGTCACTGCTCTGTAGAGAAAGTAGAACTGTAACTGGTTAACAAGAATAAAAAGCCTGCAAAGTGCACATACCGAAAACAAACGACGTTTCTGGGATATCTAGCACCCCGTTTAGAAGTGCATTAAAAAAAGTTTAAACATCCTAAGTATAGGATAAACAATAAAATGCATCATGCCAAAGCTAAGCATCGTCAAAGACATTCTATATAACGAGGATCGTAAGATTTGTTGTTTGTTTCTGTGTGTGTGTGTGAGTGTGTCCGCAATGGGATGGACGTTTGCTGCGAGAATCACGATAATCCTTATTCTATTGAAGTCCGCAGTAGGAATATCGATAATCTTAATTCTTTTGTTTGTTTGTTTGTAAGTCTGTCAAACGGAATTGTCTGATATAACTAATGATTCGAACTGTGTTTCAACAACGAGGCACAGTACTGATGACGTCATGTTTTTTTCCAGTTACAATAATTTTCTTGCAAACGAGATCTATAGGCCTATATGTCTCTTAACCCTGGATCTAACTAAATCTAATGAAAGCTTGAGCGGCTGCTACCCGTGGTGCTTAATTTTGATAACTGTTTGGAAGGACCTTCAACAATAACTGGCAGATGCAGTAATGTCACAAACGGAAATCACAACAATGCTCTATGAAACCGGCCACATACGGGGTTAGATTTAGATTTGGGGTTTGAATAACATCTCTGTAATGTGTGGTGCAGTGGCAACCCGGACCACTGCACTGTGACTGAGGTTGGCGCTAATGACCACGTTGTCGACGCGCCATTAAGCCTCAATCCCCCCTCAATCCCCCCCACATACGGGGTGCTGCCTTAGTTTAACATTAAAATTTATAAATTTCAAAAATAATGAAGACTGATTACTGACACAACAGCAAATTATGGGAGGCCACACCACGTCCTGCAAATGCAGGTACGAAGTGAAGGCAACAACGAAATTTCGGACGAGGTGTAGTTTCAGATGATTTGCTGTTTTATCAATAAATCTGGGTTCACTGTTTTTAAAATTAGTAAATTTTTATGTAAAATTATCTTGAAGGGTGCTTTGCTTTGGCCATGATGCATTTTATTGTGTATTCTGTACTTAGGATGTTTAACTGCTGATTTTTAATGCACTTGAGAACGGGGTGCTATATATCCCCGAAACGTCGTTAATTTTTTGTATGTGCACTTTGCAGATTTTTTATTATTGTTGGGACAACCTCTGGTCTGGCTATTTTAAGAAGAAGCCTGAAGCTTGAATTCTCACTTCTTCTGGCAGGAAGCCAGGGTCGATGTCGCCCCCCTTATTTGACAGAATTAGTTTGTAATTTCTTTAACCAAGTGGTAATGTTGCTGTAGTCATGTATGTGTTAATTAAATACTGCCTAATTAACTTAAACAGGATTTAACAACTTAACCCACGTTTCACGCATTTGTTAACTTAACCCACTAACAAAAAAGGAGGAGGCTCACAGGTCTGTAATTTGAAGGGAATGAAGCAGATCCACCTTCCTGAATAGAAACCGCAATAAAACTTATCCACAAATTGGGAAACGTGTCTTCAGTGATACAGATAGTAAAAATAACTGATAGGTGCACAGATGAAGAAAATGCACAGCTCTTGATAAGAAATGTCTGGTTTAAATCGGCGTCAAGAGAAATTGCGCTAAGGTGTGGATACACTGGCAAACAAAGTCAACATGGAGTGGACCCTTATAGTGAATGACATTGGAATAGCTAGGGACCAGGGATCTGAAAGGTAACCGGAAGTCAGACATTTGATAATGAAATTAGAGTGTGCCTTGCTTTACAAGCTGCATCAAGGCACCTGGAAGTGAATTCACGTTAACAATGATGCCACGGTCTCGAATTTCAGTAACAGAGTGGAGAATCGTGGTAATGAGTTAGTCTTAACATAGTGAATGGTTTTGTATCCAAGATAAAGAACTTTGCATTAAATAGTCCACATTTTTAATGGCGACGGTATATTCTCGTTTCAAATATAATTAGAACATAGTTTAGGTAGGCTATCGATATATCTTCTGAACCACTCCTTATATTGTCAAAGTAGTTCAAACTGTCGGCTATGATTTTTCGAATCATGTAAAGGCCTAACTTTCAAATTTTGAAGCGACTCGGATTTAAGCAGCAGCTAACCGGAAGAATGTGGTTCGAGAGTAGGCCTATTCATTCATACAACACGGTGTCGAGACTATGATAAATGAAGCTAATGTGTGTCGTTGACGAAATCGTTTTGTTTTTATGGTTGCGTGTTTTCCTGCAGTGGTGAAATACGACGATCAAATGTTATTGTTTCACTGAGTTATGGCGGGAAAGCCTATTAGTTATAAGGTAGCAACGATCTTTTAATTTGCCGTGTTGTTTAACCAATCTCTGGTCGCTCATGGTGGAAAACTTAATTGAAAATTCTGAAGCAATTTCAAAATCGGTCTTGAGCAAAATTCCGTTAGACTCACGAAAGCTACTAGGAATTTTACAGGCTTCTTTGTTATTAATGTATGCAAAGAGTTACTTAGATTTTATTTTTTTGTTGCTTTCGGAACAAATTTTGTTTACATAGTTACGTTTGGATGAAAGAAAGCAGTAAGATGCAAAGGATCTAGCCTCAGCATAGAGACAATGGGTTGCTAGGAGTTGGATCTGCTCGGTACTGATCCCAAGCCCGTTTCTTTTTATTGACTGGTGCCACGACTTTGTGGGGGGGGGGGAGATGAGGGTTAATGGCGCGTCGACAGCTTGGTCATTAGCGCCAACCTCAGTCACAGTGCAGTGGTCCGACTTTGTGGGTAAGCCAACGGGGACAAGATTTAACTTTTCTTCTGGTGATTGCGGGAATGAGGAATTCCCTAACATCAGAGAAGAAGTCGTCCAAAATGGATGGGTACACCCTCGCCTCAATCTTTCTCGTAGGGCAGAAATTTTAAGTCCATAAGTAGGCTAAAGAAAAGGAGAGTGATGATGTTGGGTCATGAACCACTGAGCCGTAATTTGAAAACACTGCTGTAAAATAAAGAAGCGTTTTAGGGTTATAGTAAGCGTTGACCTTCAGCAAGGCATGTGCATACATCTCAATTAGCTAGCTACATCTGTTATACGACCTCGAACGTTTAATTGTGGTTGCAGGCACAATTGTTTTAAAGCCACGTTCAATTTTTCCTTCAGTTTCGCGTAATGCCGTAATTGTTCGACTTTTTTAAGTCTTTCATTTTTATTGTAGATTTATATTAAAGTGATACACCTCCCAGCGCCATTTTTCTCGATCCTCCACATCAAGTACGGCCCCAAAGGTCTATTTCCTTACCGTTAGTCTTTCCCTTGCTAAAAATCTTTTTTTTAAATGTGGCGTCTAGCAGATTTTCTGTTGAAAATAATGGAACTTATTTACTAACGATCCGTCACTAAATTATGCATTGTGCGCGTACAATAATCATGACGTTTCATCTCTGTGTGTACATCTACTAATTTTCTAATAATTACCATGAGATCTAAAATCTAATAGACTAATGCGGTAAAAATTAAAATTAATTACTCCGATAGATCGCCGAAGCAAAATTATAAGACACTAGCCTAGAAAGTTACAAATTGTGATTTTAAAATACGATAATCATTCCGGTTTGTGACGACACAATCAATAGGTTCACGCTGGCTGGACCATTAGGCGCAATGCCAATTGAGACAGTAGCTACATTTTCGTTGCGAGGAACGAAGCTACCGCCTCAGTTGACCTTAGCTGTGGTAAATACGCGGATGTGATCGTCGCGTGGGTTTTGTGAGGCAGGCGGAAGGTTATAAGGCAGGCGGTATGTTGCTTTAATAATAATAATAATCTTGACCCATAAAACGGTAGTTGCCACCTTTTCACCAACCGCTCAGCAAAAAGCGCTCAGCAAACAATGTTTTAACAATGCCAAAAACAACAATAACTTTTCTCTAAGAAAGATCAAGAAAAAGAATTTATCGAAGGAAACAATGCTGAACCTATGGGCCGCCGGCCATTGAGGCTTAATGGCGCGTCGACAGCTTGGTCATTAGCGCCAACCTCAGTCACAGTGCAGTGGTCCAGGTTGCCACTGCACCACACATTACAGAGATATTATTCAAACCCCTAACCTAAATCTTGTCATACATCTGTACCTCCTGCAAAAATTGAAAAACACCGGACAGGAGGACAGACTTATCGCCCAATGCTATGCTGAAGCTATGGTCTAACAATAATGCTGCAAACAACGTCTTTACAAACATGCAATGCACCGAAACCATGGACAAAACCAGTAAATTCGAGACGCTGCCACACTAAATAAAGTAACGTAATCGTGGACCGGTGTACTACAACAAACCAAGCTGTTGATACGCCGTATAAGTGTAGGTTATGCAGAAAAGTACCCATCTTCAAGAACCTGCATTACTTAAATTAAACGTTTCACTTTTGTGGGACTGGTATAGTTCTAGATTCGCTCGTCTTCATGACGGGTTTTACAACTAGTAATAATAACAGTAACTTTATTATAAATTACAATTACAAATTGCAATCCTCGAAGCTTTTTGCAAAGCTTGTGTGAGATATACTACAATACATTCAGCACATGTTTCATTACTACATCTGACGCCCTCGCTGGCAACACTGTATTTTTCTTAATATAAAATAATGTACGTATTTTATATTAAGAAAAATAGTTACATTCTATTGTATTACATCAAGTTACATCAATACGTACATTATTTTGCTTCAACTTACTTTATCATTATGATTTATTAAGTCATTGTCTATGTTTTATCTTACCTTAATATTGATTTTTAATAATGTGAATTTTTTAATTTGTTTTAAGTTCATTCAGATTTGCATAATTTAACATGTTTTCTGGAAGTTCATTAAATTGGTATGTACCATGTTTTTCTTCTTTTTCTAAAGGAATTATTTCATTGTGGCATTTCATATTTTCTTTTACCTCCACGTAATTTACTAATATTTTTTAAGATACTTTATGTTTATTGCTATAATAATTTTTTTATTATTATTGTGTAGTGTTTTTAGTTCTCTTATTTTAAATAATTCATTTTCTTTTAATAACTTAATTGTATATATTCTGTAGTATTACCTTAAATTTATATTCTATAACTTATTATACTTTTTATCCATGCATTATAGATAATTTTTTCTGTTTAACATTTAATATGTTTTTGAGTTGATATACATTTGGTATAAGTTGTCTTAAAATTTTTATAATTCCAATTATATGTTCTTTAAAGTTCCAATTTTCATCAATTATGTATGAGTCCTAGTTATTTATTATTTTTTTCTTATTTCCAGTTCCTTACATTTTTCACCACATGTATATTTCATGTATACATGTATTACATTTTTACGATTACCATGGTGTTTTATTATCTGTATTTATTTTTTATTTTTTATTTTTGGTACCAATATTTCCATTTGTATAGTTTTTCTTTGCTAATATATAGTTCATTTTCTATAAAAAAAAATGTAATACGATGAAATATTGTAAATTTTTCATTATTTCTTCATAGTTGTTATTTATTGATATTGTGTCATCTTCAAAAAGGTAAATGTTGCTTTTTTCTATATTTTCAACAATATCATTAGTGTAAATTAAGAATAATAATGGTCCTACTACAGAACCTTGTGGTACACCATTTTTAACAATTTCAGTTGAGGTATATCTGTCTTTCATGTGTACTATTGTTTTCCTGTTGTATAGATAATTTTTAATAATGTTGTATATTTTACCTCGTGAGTCCTAATTTATAACATTTATCTAGTAATATTTTTTGATCAAACGTATCGAATGCCTTCCAACGTATTTACCTTTACTCAAACCTGTAGTGATTAGGTCATTAAGTTCTAATAGCAATTTAGTTGTATTTTTATTTTTGGTATAACCAAATTGTGTTGAGTTTAGTAAGTTCTGTGCATCCAAAAATTTCGTATTTTATTTGTGAAATTTTTTTCTATTATTTTATCTATTATTGTCGATAATTATTTAGATCTTGTTTGTCTCCTTTTTTTGTATATTGGTCGTTTGATTTGTATTTTTAGTGTTTCTGGCCAGGTTTTTTTTTTAATCATAGCGTTTATTAGTTAGTTTGCATATTGCAATTGCTGTGTTTTCTTTCGTGTTTTTTATATGTTCAGTCTGTATTTTATAAAATCCCGTAGCTTTCGTATTTTTTAGTTCCATTATTATATTTTTTACTGCACTTTCATTTGCATTACCGTTGGCGCTAATGACCAAGTTGTCGACGCGCCATTAAGCCTCAATCCCCCCCCCCCTCATTTGCATTATCTATATACATTCTTTTCTTTACTTGTTTCCCATTTTTTTCTTTTTCTTTTTCTGTTTTTATGTTTTTATAGTAATTACAATTTTTATAGATTTCATTATCTGTTTTATTATTCTTTTTATTTCTGGTACTTGTTTATTATCTAACACAATTAAAATCGTTCAGTGTGTTTATTTATTTATTTATTTATATGTGTGCCCTTCTACTCCTCTTCAAATAGTGGCCTCAAAAAATGGAAAAAGGATTTGGAAGAACGGAAATTTCCCCGAATTTCTCTTAGGCGTATTCTTAAATTCAAATTTAGGTCCTAAATGCCCCAAATTAACGAAATATAACCGTTTGGACCAATCAGCAACAATCAGCAAGATTGTTGAATAAATTTTTTTTGTGCATTTCGGGAACGTCCATTAACAATTGTTAGGGTGCCGTAAACCATCAAGGAACAAGTCATTTAATAACTGGTTATTCTCAGTAACAATCAATAAATACACGCAGCTTTGTTTAATATTTTGTCATCATCTAACAGCACATGTAGAATACATGCATTACACGTATGGTATGACATTTACAGACGAATGGTGACAAAATAATAGTCATCTAAAACCTTATTTAAAGTGGTGTAGTAATAAGGAACCTCTTCGAGCGAAGCGAGACGACGCCAACGGAGCGAGCCCCAAATTAACGAAAAATGACCGTATTCAACAATCAGCAACAATCACACAACAATACATGACGTCAATGATTGTTGACCAAATTTGTTTTCGTGGAAGCCTTGAACTTTTCGGGAACGTCGTGTAATAACAATGGTCTGCAGGCAACATACCAACAAGTACTGGTTGTTTTCAGTAATAATTAGTAAACACATGCAGCTTTGCTCAAAAATTGTTGTCGATCCAACAGACATGCAAAATACAAGCGTTACAAGTATGGGGTGACACAGATGAATAGTGGATTAAACGGAACGGAAAGCCAATGGGCTCGAAATTGGTTAACGAAATACGGATAAGTCCAAAAGGCAACGTAAATAGGTTTGCATCCGTATTTCGTTAAGATGAATAGTGACAAACTACGTAAACATCTAAACCTTATTTAAAGACGAGCTGAGACGACGCCAACGGAGCGAGCGAGTTTTTATTCAAATTATTGACTATATTAGCAATGTTTTGTCCTTTAAAATTTTGTATTAATTCATTATCCGTTTCTTTACCCGTTTTTTTTAATACAAATAATTAATACAAATTCATTTACAACTTCCCATTCTGTTTTTTTTTATTCTTTTATAAATTTCCCAATTTTTCTTGGAAGAACTTGTGCTTACATTCTTTAATTTGTTTGCATATTTTTTTTCACACTTTTGTATTCACTAATTATCGTATTGTCTGGTGTTTTCATCTTATTAATATTCTCCCACATTTTGTTTTTAGTTTCTGTTTTTGTTATGAATTCGTTTGTATTTCATTCTTTTCTTTTTTTTTATCCACTCTTTTATTGGATTTTTTTGTTTCATGTTTTTTTTTAGTTTTTGAATATACATTATTTATTTTTGTTAGAATTTCTTCATAACTTGCCTCTGGTTCTTCTATTTTATCTAAGTATTCCCAATCAATTTGACTTAGTTCTGTTATTATTTCTACATTGTCGAATTTCCAATGTTTCTGTGTTTTTTTTTCTTTCTTTCTTGATTGTCTTTCCCACATTCATCCCATTGTCATACAATGGTCTGCAATTTTCTAGGTTAGTTCTCCTCCCTTTAATTGTATTTTGTTGCTTTAAAAAATATATGGTCAATACAAGATTGTTGCAAATGATTTATTCCATTTTTTAATACTATTTCTTCCCGTGTTGGTGAATTAATTTTACTTTTAAACCCCAATGAAGTTAAAGTATTTTCATAATATTCTGTTGCTGTTTGATCAAATTTCTCCTCAGATTCATTATCTTTTAAAAGTATATTGTTGTTTATGTCACCTATAATCATTTGATATTTCCAAGTTTCAGTGTTGTTACTACATTTTATCCAGTTTTTTAGTTTTTTTTACAAGCTCCTCCTTATTTGATGATGGTTTTCTGTTTATAGCTATTATTTGTCCTTTCTTAGTTTTATCATCCTTTTCATGTATAACAATTTCTAGCACATTATTGTCATTGATATCAATTAATAATAATAATAATAATTATTTATTGTTGTTACACTCTGCACGAAATACATAAGTATTTGTATGTGCAAAATTTACAAATTCTAATTACCGTTTTGTAAAATATCAGTAGTATAGATTAAATAACATCAACAGGCAACATTGCAATACAATTTTAACATTATCCTTTTTGGTAGGTAAATTAACATCGTCCTGGTGAGTAACGCAAAATCATAAAGCTAAGATGTTTTATGCATAAGATTTTTTTAATCTTTAAAATTCATGTAACATTAATTCAGCTGTAACAAGAATCAAATAGTT
>JAHWFP010248566.1:13448-30846 GCA_023313725.1 Lithobius niger
AGCAGCCCCTTGTAGCAAGCATTGCCTGCAGTACACCGATTTTCAGCCGTTTTCATTGGCTCTCGGAGCTTACAGTAGCCCCTTGTAGCAGGCATTGGCTGTAGTGCAACGAATTTCAGCCTTTGCATTGGCAGTCTGAGTTGTCTGTGTGCATGATGAGTTTGCTGCGTGCGTCTCATCCCAGCCTAAGCGTATCATCATCTAATCACCCGTTTTGAAGCTCTCATTCCTCTTATAACAATATAGTACGACGGGATCGCAACAATGAACGAGGAGTGCTGGCATCCACGGTTGAGGGCTGGTATCCTGGATCCCAGCACTCCACGTGGATCCCAGCCCCCGTTTGTGTTAAATGAAAAGTGGAAGAAAACAATCAAATGTAATAAATTTACTGAAACAAATAAAAAAAATAAAAAACGTTTAACAATTCACGTTACTCACAACATTGCAACCGCTGCTTTACAAACGTTGGTTTCGACAAAATGGAATAAAGCAACCGAATATAATCAATTAAATGGAACAATTTTTGGAGCCAACTCTACTCTACCTCAAACGTAAAAAAAATCGTTCAACAATTCGTGTTAATTACAACATTGCAACCGCTTTCAAAATTAAACGTTGCTCTTTTCGTTGCATGTAGCATTGCGTCTTAAAGAATATTCTACACAAACTTTCTTTTGGCTAAATGCAACAATGTATTCCACTCGTGCTCACTTGCGCTCAACAATGTACGTCGGACTGATGGCTTCGAAACAGGTGAGAAGAAGGATATCGCCCGCTTTCCTCATGCTGGAATCCAACAATGGATCGGCCGCTGCGCGCCCTCGACATTGTTAGATCCCAGCACTCGGAAAGCGGGCGATATCCTATACTTTTTACATTATAAAGCAAAGTTTCATAGCATTGTTGTCTTGAAAACTTGAAATTGTCACATTGTTACCTCACCTAACAATTTGCACTGCGCTGTCATCTCACCGCCAAGTCGTAGGCAAGTCATGCATGAAGGACAGTTATTTTTTACGTGGTAGGGATCACTCCAGCTAGAGCAACTGACTGGGAGTGGGGTGGGGGGGGGAGCGAAGACGGCGAATGCCCATGTGTTGGGTAGTGCGTCTGTTAGCCCTACTCTTGGCATTCTAATGCTAGAAAATAAAAGAGATTGGGAGAGTACGGGGGAGGGCAATGCGCATACATTTACGCATTAACTGAACCTATAAGGTAGGGTTTTTTTTTGGTTGCTTGGGCTGAAGACAGAATCAGTTTTTGAAAAATCTTGTAAAGGAGGAGGGGAGGGGTAATAATTAATAGTTTAATAACATTAAACATTAAACGTTTAGTAACATGGCAGCGTCGTAGCAGAGCACATTATAGGGTGTCATCAATTACCTTAAATGTAAGAAATTCTTGTAATGGTAATCAAAAACTCTGAAGCATCAAAAGGCAAATGCCAAATTTTACAAGAAAGTTGTGTTCTTAAAGTTCTTTAAAAGATATTCCAAGAACTAAGAAATCCTGCCACAACCTTTCATGCATACGTTCTGTCCGAATAGACTAGCACTAGCTAACCACCGGGTCTAATGCTTACCGGCCTCTTACTGACCATATTTTTTACCTACACCCTGACTGTGAACGCTGTCATTGTTCCTTCTAGGTTTTGAGTTTTAGACTCTTACTCTTAACATTTAAACGTTTCGTTTTTTGTTTATTAATATTGGAGCGTGCTAAAGCACAGTGTGACCGAGTAAATAATGATGATTTCACAGATCATGGTAGTACATCGTATTGGTAACTTTCTAAATGATTCGTCGTTAAATAAACATTCTCCCTTAGTAGTTGCTGAGCGAAATGACACTGCTTTCTTAAAAGCTGAGAACTAAAAACTAAGTTTAACCTCAATTAATTCATAAAGTTTTACGAGGCAAGTTAATTTTATCCCCATCGATCATGGTTGAGTAAGTCTTCAAGCCAATGATGATGACACTGTGAGGGCACGTATTCCCTTTGTTGTCTTGCAAACAATCTTCACGCAAGTACCAACCCATACTAATTGCGGTCACAGTCAATTATAAACAACCCACAGACTATTCACACAAACTGCG
Organism: Lithobius niger; assembly: GCA_023313725.1. Taxonomy (NCBI): domain Eukaryota; kingdom Metazoa; phylum Arthropoda; class Chilopoda; order Lithobiomorpha; family Lithobiidae; genus Lithobius; species Lithobius niger. The sequence goes on from JAHWFP010248566.1 coordinate 15,548, forward strand.
ATCACAGATTGCTTGAAATCGCCCAAGACAGCATTGGGGTTTTAGTTTTAACTTTAACGTGAAAACCGGACAACCTATTGGCCTCATAGTTGGGAAACGTAGCTCATTCAACTCAATCCTTATTTTTAGCTTGTATTGACGGTAGTCAAATCATATGTCGAAAATAGTACCTTGAAAAATAAATGTGCAGCATTGTCTTTTCTTGATGAATAGTATGTTCAATAGACCAGCTGGAGTTGTCGAATTCTTACTTTTTCCCTACATTTACTACTTTTTTGGACATTCCTTATTTTTGTACATTTTTTCCCCCTTTTTTTCGGATTTGTGATTCCCTACTTTAATTTTTAAAGTGATCTGATTCTAGTTCCAAGTTCTTTACCAGCTACTAATAAGCAATATAGAATCAGCAGTTTGTAATTTTTTTTATCGTTCAAGAATTTTTAATAGAGGTGCAGATTTTAGTGAGAATATACCGTCATAATTTTCTAACGGCAATTAACCAATGGAAAGCCAGACAACGGCAGCCACCAGCCAATCATATCTGCTTATTAAGATGGACAAAACGAACACCGGGTATTGTATCAGATTCAACTATGGCTTCATCCTTCCATCTTGTTTGTTACGATAGAATCGTCTGGTTTCCTGGTCTTCGCCACATAACGAAAGTATGACAGAAGTACATTTGATAGGCCTAAACTAATTTCTAAACATATACGACGTACTTGATAGTCAAGTGACGCAAGATTTGATCTTCCAGCGCTATGCAATTTATCTTCTGTTCCATGGTGACAGAATGATCAGCCAGCATCAAAAGCGCGTTAGGCCGATGCGCGTTAGTCCTAATCGCCGCTGTTTTCGGCAAGCTTCTGATAGATCGTTGGCAAAACAAAACTATTACGAGAACGTGTATTCTCGTTGCAAACATTACTCGAGCGTATACCACGCGCCAAGGCTGTTTGCCCTGACGCACGCATCACGTGACTGGGCTAGTCCACTCAGATGATCAAAGAGCCGCTATTCTCGTTCGTTAGTGGCTGACTCACGATGACATCACGGCAAACAGCCTTAGCTCGTGGTATAGTTTTAAGTATCGGTAAATTTTTCAACCCCTTGTTAACATTCCATATCGGTAATAAAAACGGTGTATGACTGCTTCACCGAATTCCGTTTCGCCTAATTTTAATCAGTGTCTTAATTTTCGGCGAAAAGGGAATTGCGTGCCTCGCTCGTAATACCGCGCTCGCTGCGGCTAAACATATAACATCAGAAACCGCAACTAATCACACCCCCAATTAAGAATGCATCTGTAACTTCTCCAATGTGAAATTTGAAAATAATATTTTGATTCGGCGAAACGGGGCTCGGTGAATCGAGAATTACCCCTTTCGCCGAATTTTAATCAAGGCTTAATTTTCAGCGAAACGGGAAATATTTTCGGTAAAACGGAATGCGGCGAAACGGGAATCGTCGAAAAGGGTATACACCATAAAAACACCTCGCACGAACGCTCGGCATTTTCAGCTTCGGAATGTAATTAAGGTTGAGAAAAATTATCGATAAAAAGTATGCTTTTGTTATATTACCACCGAAAATTTGATTCGTTACCTTAGTCCAATTAAGCGACAAATTGTTGTATTGTTTACTTTTGTTTAAATTTATACTAAAATTTCTTCTCAGTAAATCCCCGTTACGACTAGTGAACCAGTCAAGTCTACCCAGTTTCTTTGTCTTTGAATTCTATCTTTCATATCGTAACGTAGGATAGGCTTTTACAGTTATTACGTATTCGTGTGGTTCGCATCTAATGTCACTGGGGTTAATTATGGCAAATTATGCGTCATTTTTGTAACGATTTTCACACGAGCAAGAAGCAGCAAATTTCAAGGATTTTAAAATGCACTTTCTCCTGAACGCAAGAGTGCCCCCCTCGTGCAGGTAGCTCGCGCCATCAGAACGAAGGTCGGCCGTAATAATAATTGTCCTTACAACTGCGATTAAATCGAGGAGGAGGAGGAGGCGGAGAAGAACAAAAAGTCGACCCACAAAAAAAAATTGTGTATAAATGTGCTCACCACCACATCACAAAGGCGCTCTCCAACGTAGGCAAAGAAAGGAGTTTGAATTTCAGGTATAAATGTCCCTGGACGCTTGTTGGCTCAGCTCATTCTAACTGACAAGCCACGCAGGAAAGGTGGACTGGTGTATATCCGGATTCACAATGAGCTACAAGGTAAGCACAAGGTCTCGATTTTACCACGCAGTTTCTTTGTTTGTTTAACCATACATACCGATTTTATTGTAATCGTAGTATTACTACACATCATTACTGACACGTTAGTTATTTTGCTGTATAATTTTACCCAAAACACAATTTGAAATTTTAATGGTATAAAAAGGAAAATAATTGCGGCACACAATTGAATTTAAATTTTCCACATTGAATTGTAGAGTATCACTTGTTTAAATCAGTTTATATGTTTAAATAATATAAAGTCACACTGAAGTCGTGGGCAGTAACACTATAATAGCTAGCTTGTCCTTTACACGATTGTGTACTGGTGCTAGTATTACTCAAACATTTACATACTGTGTCCAAAATGTGCACAACTACTGCGCAGACTATCACTGCCAGTACACAACTAGTATGGATGCTGAGCTATTACGCTGATGTGCACTGACATTGCGCAACGGCAAACCATAAACTGGAAATAGGCCGACGGTGAATATTATGCAGTAAATCGTACACTTTGTAAATGTGACTGACACTATTATTTCTCACTGCAAATTTGGAGCATTGCATTACCGATTATTTCATAATATCTTTCAGTACAAGCAACAAATTAAATGTTTTGTTTAAAAGCGTGGCTCTGTATTGTTTAATCCAGCCCACATTTTCAAGAATTTTTCGTATTTTTGATACAACAATGCGTACGTTATCCGAGTTTTTTTTTTTTTTAAAGTTTTAATAAAGTAAAATTTAATAAGTCAGACAAAGGTTAATTTTTTTTTCTCTTCTTATATTACCTATAAGCATTGCATTACATTCCTGGTAACAAATTTGAACACGTTAAATTTAACAACTCTTTTTTTTTTTTTTGGTTTACTTGTACTTATCTAATTGTATTATTGTTTAAGTCAAGCTGAACCTTAGGGCCTTTGGGCCTTAGGGCTTTGGGCAGATAACCAGGAGTGGTTATCTGCTCGAAGTGGTTATCTGCTCGTTAAACCCTTTGAAACCCTTTGAACTGAGTACATGTATTTTTTGGGAATAAACACAGCAGGAAATCCCCAAAAAAATGTGAGTTCGCAATATGACAGAGAAGCTCGAGATGTAGCTGAGGTGATAATCCACGTTATCTGCTTTGGAGGCAGCTTTTAATTCATCGTGGTGCTCATTGCTGATTTAGACTCCAGAAATTGACGCGTAAAAAATTGACTGCCGCCACCAAAGAATATTTTAAGGTGCACACCTCTGATTAAAATGTGGTAATAACAAGGTAATAATGTGTGCTAATAAGATAGTCGTATATTTGTTTAATTTTTAGAATTTTGCATGTTTGGTAGTTTTTGTATATTGGTTGGTTATTTTTTCCAGAGAGCACTTTGATTATCAGTTTTGAATAATAATAATGTTCAGACGCATGTAAAGAATTAGTTTATTTTTGGACAGTACTGTGGCTCTGTCCGAAGGTGTGTTGGTTAAAAATCCACTTAGCATAAAATCCTGGGTCTTTTACCTTGAGGCTGGCTGTTAGTGGTCCTTGCAACATTTCCAGATCTGTTTTCTCCACAAAAATAGTATTATTATTGTTATTAAAATGGCACCCAACTCGGTGATTTTTTGTAGTGTAAAATGCATTCACTCTATGAAGATTTTTAAGAAGGCTTCACTCTCATTAGTAAAAGCGCGGCTTTACTGTCAGGCTTGATCTAGGTCTCCTATGTTAAAGTTGAAATTTCGTTCATTAATATCTCTGCCGTTTTTAAAAAATATTTTGCACTCAAATTCGGTATATAAGCTTTGTTCACTTGGCCAACATTTGCTACATCGAAGATCTGCAGTTCAGCTGCAATCCTGATTTTAATTTTTGGCTATAGGTGGTGGTGGACTTATTTGAACACGTGTATACAGTTCACTCTACAGACTAAATCACTTGTCCTAGAACGCTGGATTTTAGCTGATTTTACAGAGACATTTACGCTGAACATATAGACTAACCCTTTTGTTTTACGGCACACTTGACGTGTTTGTAATCGAATGAAGGCCAAAGGCGTCTCTCGTTGTCTATATAGTGGGGCGGATAACCCGATTTGGATTGGCTACCTAAAGTTAAAAACAACAAGGTACTGAAAGAGATCTGCAGACAAATCAACTTTGAACAGAATGACTTGCACCGAATGAACGAGCGAAGCGAGCGAAATTTAACGCGATTTCAAGGAGTACAGAAGATGCCAAAGTTGCACGAATTAGAAAACAAAAATGAACTCGTTTGATGTTTAATTAACTGATCCGAAGTCAAACCAGTAAAGGAGCACAAATATATACTTTCCTGTAAGGTTTCAGGTACTCTCTGAAGACAATGTGTTCTGACAGTACACATGTGTGTGTGAGCCAACACACGATTTGTGTGCTAGCAATACACAGTTTGTGCAGCGACAGAACACATTCTTCTGTACAAAGCACGTGTACTGCCGCTACGCAGATTGTGTACTGCTGGTGCACAACTCGATGTGTTGCTGTGCTGGTACACACAGATCTGTACTGTCAGAACACAGTGTCTTTTAGAGAGTACTGCAGTGTTACTGTATTGTTTGGTCCACGTGAAACCTTACTGCTGTATTCAACCATTTTATAAGTAAATAACTTTCCATAGCCCAAATTTCAAAAACTTTGATGCCTAAACAAAGAAAGAATAATCTAATGGCCACACACTCGACTATACTTCCAGATCTAAATTTTCCAGGGTTCTCCAGTCAAGTAGTCTCCTTTCCGTTCGTCACGTTATCGTTGTTGTTGTTGTTATTGTTGTTCATACTTATACCATTTTTCAAGATTTTGAACCATTTTTCCAGGCCTGGAATTTTAGTGTTATTTTCCAGGGCATTTCTAGGTTTTCAAAGACTCATACGACCCTGCACGAATTACCTGCACGACTGTGCAAAGCATACGAAGATCATTTTTCATCAATGCCGTTTAGCCAAGTAGAATGATTAGCTGACTTACCGTGTGCGTACGTAAAAATAGTAATAGCATTTCAATACAGCAGTAAGGTTTCACTTGGACCAAAAAATACAGCAACACTAGTATCTGACACCTTACAGGAAAGTTTATTTGTGTTCCTTTGCTGTTTTTGCTTCGGATCAATTAAACCATACCTTAAAAGGACATAAATCCTTCTGGTATATCTTGCGACCCGATGAGATTGCAGTTGGCAACATTTACACAGGTTAGAGTTAATGTCGCCAAATCACCTCGCACGCAAGAAAAAACAAGAAAATGAATGTGTTGGCAACATTTACATACGTTTGAACTAATGTCGCAAAACTGAGTCGTGCAGGAAAGCCAACAGGGATTTAAGTTCCTTTAAGCATCAAACGAGTTGGTTTTTGTTTTCTAGTGTAATTTTTTTTAGCTCAGTCTGTAACTCCTTTGGTTAACGTCTCTCAGAAGGTAGACCGCTGGCTCGTGGCTTGGCAGTATCGAATTTTTACTTCAATATATTGTTTGGAAAAAAAAACTTCGAATTTGTAAAAAATACAGTGTATGTGAACCATGGTAAGGAAATAATGTTAGGAAATAGAATTAACGCAGAGATGGACAGCTAGAGAATCTAAGGCATTTTCATTCCGCTAGCAAAGCCGGATTAAGGGGGATGCTTTGGGTGCTGAAGTACCAGGCCGCAGGCCGAATAAGGACCTCAAGGGTACCTCACGGTGACGGGGGGGGGGGGAATAAAATACAGTACTATTTTGATAACAAATTTGTTTATACACTTTTGCTGAAAAAAGGTGTTAAAATCGATGTATTAGGTCCCTTCCTCACCTTCATAACAGTCAGAACCCCCCCCCCCCCCTCACATTCATCTTCTTCTGTTTTGCGGAACGTAAGGGGGAGAGGGTATACAATAAATCTTGCGCACCAAGCCTCTACAAGGATTTATTCTTTGCTGTCCGCTAGGAACAGTTTGTGTGATATGCGCTCGTGTCCATGGCGATTGAGGCATGTATAGTGTCCGCGGCCTATCTTGAGTTCTCCGCAGAACGAACACAGATAATCGATTGTACGCTTTCAGTAGCAGAGTGCCTTGTTGATATCCAAGATGGTTACAAAAACAATGGCGGCCATCGTTTAAAGCCACCCCATCCAGGAAGACGTAGCCGCTCACAAAATACTTGCAGGACTCAAGATACACCGCGCACACAATAAAAGCTGTTAGGTGTATCGCAGCAGAATTGTTCCTCCCCTTTTCGAGGTTATTTCCTTTTTCTTTTTTTTTACAAAAGTACTATTTACCCAATCTACTTCAGTTCCGTTTTCAGTTCCGGTTTTGAATCTGAGATTGTTTTTCTTTGCCTTCCTTTCGTCGCGTCATTTCTAGTCATTTTTCCAAATGCGTAGCAGAAACGCTATCGATGTTGCATAAGTCAAGCTTTAGTTCACACGTTTTTCTTTTTTTTTTCTTTCTGTTTTTGGAGGCCTCGGTTGTTTTTTTTACTTTTTGTTTAATGTTATGGCCCATCATTAATATTTTCAAGGCTGTTCTTGCCGGTACTGTCTCGAGAAGCTGATAGAGGGTGAATGGCGAGCTGCGGCCATCTTGGAAGTCTTCGGTAAGGTCGTTTCGGGTTGTGATCACGAAAGCGAAGATAAATTGAGGAAAACAAGCTTTTGTCCCGTTGGGAAAACGATTATCGGATTATCCAACTAAATGTGACGCGAATAATAACCGCAAATTTGGCTACCTCCGTGGGGACGGAACAATGATGCGTAAAGACGCTCGCGTGTGGCGCTGTGTTTAGGTAATAATAAGGGAACAACGACGCTGGTAACTTTAGACGGACAGCCGACTGATGTTTAATTACAAATTTAACACTAGTGAACAAGCCAATTTACACTTGTTTAAGTGACGCTGTCAAAACAAATAAACAAACAAACAGCAAAACGAGCAACTATACTGGAACGTCTCGTTGATCCCGAAGGGAATTAAATAAATAGAATTTTAACACACAAAAAAGCAGTTTTAGTTAGATCGAAAGTACGACCAGTATATTTTCCTCGTTTTTGCTCGTATTGCTGTATTATTATCGGGCCGAATTGGGGGGGGGGGGGGGCCGGGGTGCTTTAGGTGCTAAAGCACCGGGCCACAGACCAAAAAAGGGCCTAAAGGGTGCCTGACGGTAAATAAAATAAGGTACTATTTTAAATGCAATTTTTTTTTGTTTTGCTGTTTTTACCAAAAAATTATTGTTCAAAAAAAAAGAAAATTTTATTTTGGGACTGGACGGGGGGGGGGGGGGCGGGGAGGAGAGGGGCACAATAAATCTAAAGCACCATGTCTCTATAGGGCTTATTCCGGCTCTGATGATTATTATTTCCTAAACTGAACACTATATTTCTACGTACGACATTTAACCCTTCTAGTCTCAATTAGGTTTCAGTGACTTTTCCTCTTCCCAGTAAGGTGACGTAAGGCTCAAAACAACTTTATTTAAAAGAAAGTAAATTTCAAAGGGCCCTTGACATTTGAATGGTTGTACAAAATACAGGACTCATGAATGTCTGACCACCCTCTAATCACTCATGAGAATCCGTTAATTGTCTTATTTTTTCCGTCCCATCAAAGATAATGCGCAATACACCATAAACTGACGACTCAAAACAACGATTAAACAGTAGCCCTGAACATGGAAAGTAGTATAGTACTTAGTAGTAGTAGTAGTAGTAGTACTATAGTACTATAGTACTTTTCTAATTTCTTTCAGCGTCATAAACAGAAATCATAAAGAAGGTTTCCATGGATCACAGTGGAATTGTGGAATTAATTACACGACCACTCAGCAACTCTATAAATATTAGAACTGCCACTAACTAGTGTGTTTCTTTTTCGTAAGAACTTTTTTACAAAAGTGATGAAAATTTCTTCCCTTTTATAGTAACAAAATCTTTCTTTCTTTCTTTTTTCTCCAGTTCATTTCTTGGTTTAGGATTTCCTGTGTTCTTATTTTATTTTTAGGATTTCCTGTGTTCTTATTTAATTTTTATTTGCTTTATTTAATTTTTTGTTATTTTGTCTTAAACTGTATGATTTTACTCATTCGTTTTAATAGTGTTGTGCAGTTTATATTTGCTTATTTTACATTTGTGTTTTGGGGTATTTTTTTGTTTGTTTTCCAGACTCCAAAAGACTTCTTTTTGTGTACATTCTTTATTTGAAAATTGAAAATAAAGCCCATTTCATTTCATTTCTATACAAAACCAGAATTCGTTAACCCAAGAAAAAATAATAATATTGTATGAATCCTTACCATACCAAAATTTTCCTTACCATACCAAAATTTTCATCAGTAAATATTCTTGTTTATGTATAAGGACTATAGTCTCTTTTTTTTTTATCATAAAATAATTTATAAAATACTTTATCGAAAGCGTGGTAATTTAAGTCACATTCCCTTTTTTCAAAACGAAGTTTTTGAGGTTAGGCCTTATCAGTTTTGAGTTGATTTATCGGCGTCAGTCTCTTTCCGTAAACAAATTTAGTTTCTGTATTGCTGTTTACAGCACACAAAGCTGGCTGACAGTATCCGGAACCACAAAATTTTCTTACCTCATCACACGTACTACACGTGTAAACATACTATAGTACAGGTTTCTTTTACGTACGTTTAGATTTTAAACAGACTTATACCATACGAGAAAAAAATTTAAACGGATTAATATGATTTTTTCCAGCTGCTAAGGTCATCTCGAGACTTTCAATGATACCATTTTTCGAAGACATTCTTAGGATCTTTCCCATTCCACTGTCAATATGAACTTGAGACAGTCGGGCTGACGATCAGTCAAATTGTTCCGTCACCATGTAGGATTGTACTATACATGGTGTAAAAACCCTAGTAACTATTAAAAAAAAAGTATATAAAAACCCTGTAAAAACATTTGTAATATGCAGGTTGTAAACCATTAAGTGACCAGATCCATTCCGTATATTATCTGTAATCGAAATGAAAAATGGAGGAGCGTGCACGGTGGATAACGCGCCGTTTGTACATGAGTGTGGTTGACCTGGAAAAGTTTATTCAAGGTCATTGCGTTTTAAACTTTTTACCTGAACATCGTGGACCAGACAAATAAGCTGGAAAAGTGCAGGGAAACGTTAAACAATGAAAAACAGACCAATAAAAACGTAATAAAATCTTTTCATAAAACGGACGGCATTCTTCGGACAAAGATGTAAGAAGTATAAATAACCGCAACGGATCTGCCAATGAAGCAAACTGTCTCTTCTCTCTTTTTTTGTTTTTTTTTTAGATTCACAATTGACTTTCTTTTGTGTCCTATAAACGCCGTGTCTTAATGCGCTCGGCAGGATACAGCGAGCCACGGCAGTTTATGATTAAAGCTTCATGCTTCGTTTGAGGCCAGCGTTTTTACGTCTGATGGCCATACCGGTATTCAACACACCTCCGCTCCAATGAATCAGCAAGGAAGGGGTGAGGGGGGATTGAGACTTAATGGCGCGTCGACAGAAAGCGGTGAATCTATAGTCCCAACGACTAAGGGTGGATTTACGGAACGACTCGCCTTTGCATTCTCGCAGCTAGAATTAAATCGCGACGGAAGAGGTGTCGTTGCCATGGTAACGATGCTACCTGGATTAGCTAAATTCGACATCGTTTGAATAAATGCTTGCAGTCGTATAATCCGTGACAATAAAATAAAGAATTCCTCTTCGCGAAACGATTTTCCCAGTCGCTTCTGAACTCGAATTATAGATTGTTTTCGTTGCGAGCCGGCAGAGCTAAAACCGCCGCCATGTTGGAATTTCAGATGATTTCGAGCTTCTGGCTGCGAGAATGCAAAGGCGAGTCGTTGCGTAACCGCGCCCTAAGCGTGGAAATCGGAATTGGACGTAGCATGCAAGCAAAACAGTCCAGGGAATACAACAGAATTTCACCTAGCCGCCAAATTTAAAGTTGGTTTATATACAAGTACTTGTGACTGTGCTTCATACAGAATATCGTAATTAACATCGTACTTCACATAGAATACCGTGAAACATTTATGTGTATCTCGTTTGAAGGTTACGTCCCTTTATTAAAGAAGTTTCTTTATCCATAACACACGAGTTTAATATCAGATTTTCACTTTTTTAAAAATAATATTTTCCAATGATTCCCTACGTTTCTTTACAGGTGTATGACGTTCAGATAAAAAGTTAGAACGTGATATTCTTGAACGGACAGATCATGGCCAACCGTATCTCGCTTGTAAAAACGGCCTCCTAACGACTCTACCAATGTTATGTAGAGATGCCCTCTGTCGGTATAAATCCCACAACCTCATAGAATCACACAAGAATTTTAATTTTCGGTCTACTATTTCTGTCTGACCTTGTTCACAAGATAAAACCAATAATGACAGAACAGCTGCCAGCAACTACTAGCTTGAAGCGAGCGCCATGGGGCTTCCAATATGTCGCTTGCTTCAAGCCAGTAGCTGCCGGCAGCTGTTCCGTCTTCATTGTTTTTGTATTGTGAACAAGATCCGAATATTGCTCCGAAAATTAAAACTCTTGTTTGATTACACGACATTACGGCGTTTGTGCCAGTGAGAGGGCATCTTTACTTAACATTGTTCATGTGAGTCACAAATTAATTTGTAAGTTTATGACTCTACCAACTTCTCAGGTGGCATTTCGATGGTGACACGGAAATGAACGACTTTCTTTACTCCTTGTAAAGACATCTGCGACAGACAGTAGGTCTAGTGTTCTTCTGTCTTTTAGTAGGTTCATCAGGGCAGAAAAGCCGGCGGGTGGTCCCAGTTAGTGTGTGTGATGGCTTCCCTGGTTCGTACTGTAGTTGCATCTCTCTCTTCCATCGAGCGGAAGTAAGAAGTGAAAGTCACTTCCTGTCCACCTGAGGCGCGTCAGGTTATTACGTTCCTGAACTGTTAACTTCAACTTTCGCCTTAATAAGCCTAACCTTATTTTTGTTACTGTGTCTTGCTCATCGTCACGCTGAAAAACAACAGGAGCTGCAAAATAACAAAAGAGATGTTTCGGTGCCGAGCACTAATTACCAAGTAAATGAAAATCCGTTTTCCGGTTTCCCTTTTCATTATTTGGCAACGCTTAGTAAGGGCGGATTTAGGGCGTGTTTATGCATCGACTCGTAACGTACATTTTCTCGCTCACTAGCTTTTACTTGGTTAATACTAAATCTGCTGGCTGCAACTCGTCTTTAGCGGAGCGTGCGGCTCTCGAATTGTGTATGTAGTAACCATGACAGCGACGTGGACGCACATCTTCTCCTCGTGCCTCGCAACACGATGATAGATAGCATCGATTTATGACAACAAGAAAACGATTAAGTTTAAATGGTAATTAATAGAAAATGTGTGCTTTAAATGAGTCGGGATGCAGCTCACGCTTGCATGAGTTAAATCTGAGTTGATGTTAAGTTGGGATTAGGGTTAGGGAAACATATTCCAAAAAGACATCCGAAAATGGCGATTGATGCGGGAGTGTGTCGGTTGGGAGGATCGGGAGGGAGGTGAAATTAAAGCAACATACCGCCTGCCTTATGATAGCTACGTGTCGATCGCTTCCGCTCATTTATCGTAGTCAAGGTCAACTGAGGCAGTAGCTTCGTTCCTCGCAGCGAAAAATGCAGCTACTATCTCAGTTGGCATTGTGCTTAATGTATAGACAAGCCAGCGTGAACGCATTAATTGTGTCGTCACAAACCGGAATGATTCTCGTATTTTAAAATCACAATTTATAATTTTCTAGGCTAGTGTCTTACAATTTTGCTTCGGCGATCTATTGGAATAATTAATTTTAATTTTTACCGCATTAGTCTTTTAGATTTTTTTATCTCATGGTAATTATTACAAAAATTAGTACATGTACACACAGAGATGATACGTCATGATTATTGTAAGCGCGCAATGCATTATATACTGCGGACGCAGTAAATAAAGTCAACAATTATTCAACAGAAAATCTCCTAGACGCCACATTTTAAAACGGATTTTTAGCAAGGAAAAGGCTAACGGTGAGTAAATAGACCTTTGGGGCCGTACTTGATGTAAAGGATCGAGAAAAATGGCGCTGGGAGGTATATCCCTTTAAAAGCTAAAACTTCAAGCCAAACATTCGTCCAGCACGTGGGGTTACAATAGAGTGCTCACAAAACCTCAAATTCATTGTTGAAAACAAAGGATGGTAATCAAATACAAAGTCTTTGTCTTGAGTATTACAATCATTGTTGAGAGCTGGACGTACAATCAGATGTTCATATCGGCAACTCGATATCGGCAAACGTAAACAAACTCTCTACAAGACTAAGGAACGTCAAAAACATTACAACAATAAGGTTAACATTCTTTGTAATGAGAAGGTACTCCTTGTCCATCCATAAATTAAAAATAATCCACAACCAAAGTTTTTCTGGGATTTTGCTATAACAATATCAAGCCAAACCAGACTTGCAAAAGACACAATGCAACGCACTAAAATTCTAATTTATGTAAACATCATACGTCACGTGACGTCACATCCGTGTACCCTTGTTAGAACTTTAATAAACGGTTTGCATCGTTTTATTTTACTCCCACCCCCAAGCCCCACAACCCCCGCCATGAAAATAACGATTACTACCAAAGTATCTAGTTATCCAAGTCTGGTTATCGTGTATGTGTAGGGTTCTAATTTAGGGTGGACGTTTTAGCTTTTTTTTGCGATACACCGTTTGAGTTTTTTTTTTTTTAATCTGGTTTACGATAACCCGCCGGATTAAATTGCCTAGTAATTAAGTGACATCAAATGACTTCTAAAATTAAAAAAAAAAAGGAGCAAATATTGTTTGTTTTTTCTTAAGATCAACTTCATACGACGGTTGACGTCTGTGATAATTAGACTATTAGTTGCGTTGCACTGTGTCTCTTGCGTATCAATTTTTACCCTTAATGACGCTGGGGAAGATTCCCGGAGGAAATTTGATTGCTACTGTTTATTTTTATTTTTTTTTTTTCTTGTATATGAGGACAAGGAATGTCTTCCGCTACACAGAACTTTTACTTTTTATAAAGAAATACAAAGTCAGTGGAAAATTTGTACGTCTTAAAGGTGGGTTGCCATTAAACGAAACTTTGCAGCATCTAGCGCCATGTAGTGCTGTTTCGTTCTTTCCAGCGCTATAGCTGCAATGCAAACAAAGGAATGCACAAAGAAATATCTTTTTATACAACAAACTAGCCACGTGCCTTCTTAATTATTGAGTGAAAATTTGGTAGCACCTGGGAGCTAGCTGTAAAGCTTAACGATATTACTACCACAAGATGGCGCTACTGTAGATTCTTTGTATTCCACCATGGCGCCATCCTGTGGTAGTAATATCGTTAATTTTATAGCTTGCTCTCTGGTGCACGTGGACGTTCCAACTTTTTACTCAATAATTAAGGAGGTATGTGGTGTGTTTGTTGTGTTAAAAGATATTTCTTTGTGCATCCCTTTTCTCGCTGCGAGCAAGCGCTAGAGAGAACTAAACCATGCGCAATGGCTGTTTGCCGTGACGTCAGCATTAGTTTGCCAATGACGAACGAGGACAACGTCTCTTTGGCCGTCTGATTGGACTAGCCCAGTCACGTGATATGTACGTCACAGTAAACACCCATGGCGCGTGGTATAGATAGCGCTAGACGGCACAGACGTGCATTTGGTGGCAACCAGTCTTTAAAAGTAAGACTTCGAAATTCACCTCCGACTTTGTATACATTCCTCAAACCAATCCACAAAAGAAAGAAATGATTCATATTTCGTGTGTCCGACATTTTCGTTACCTTTTCTAAAAGCCACAAGGTGCAATTTTTTTTTGACGACGCAACAGAATTTTTTTGTGTGCTTTGCGTTTTCCGAAACGTTGAAAGAAATTTACCGTGAATTAAAACTAAAGTTGATATTGTATACCGTCTGGATTTTGAAACATAGCTCTCAAATGTTGGTGCTTTACTTTGAATACTATATTTTAAACAATTTAACGGGTAACTTAACGTTTCACTTTTTACCAACAGTGCGAGCAACAGATATAAGTTACAAGTGTTGTGTTAATTAGCAGGTTACAACGACTGTTTCTCTATTTTATTGGCCCTCAAAAAAAAAAGTCATATCGTTTGTCCCGGCATAAGGTCTGTTTAACTGTTACTGTTGAGTCCACCCAGTTGGGTACGCGCAAAAACAAAACCTCAGCATAAATCGAGCTAGGCTGGATTATGCTTCTGGCTATAGCATTTGATTTGGTTTCATGGTCGATTTATCTTATAACCTAACCTTATAACCTTATCTTATAACCTAACCTAACAACCTTATCTTATAACCTAACCTACTAACCTTCTTACATTACGTTACGCAAGCATAAACTTTCACTAACGTTGTTTCCACTGTAGTTCTGGTGTTTAATTTCCGATAATTTAATGCACTCATAACTGCTGCCGAAGTCATGATTTGCGAATCGGCACTCCCACACGACAAAACATTCATTTAACCCTCGTTTTTGCTGCCCGACAATCTTTCAGTTGTTGGCTTCACTGCTGAGTCGCACGGAGCCAGTGGAATTTATGCATGCTTCCCTGCAGCACATTCTTGTTATGCTTTTAACAGCTATTCGGGCGGTGCTTTTTCTGCAATACAAAATTGCTTCGGTGCGGAGTGTACCATACGCCAAGCAAGAGCTGACAGTTTCGCTACGTATTTTATCTAAGAAAGGAAGGGGTGGTGGAGACATAACTGAGGAAAAGAATTGAGAGAGATATAAAAAGCACCAAAACAGTGATGAGAAGTAAAAAACCAATAAGGTGCACAAGCATACAATAAAATGAGACGTTTCGAGTTGGATACCACTCTTTATCAACAATTTGTTAGCAAGCCTTGTTAGCAGCCTTTGCATCTTAGTTCAACGGCTCCCAGTACATAATCATCTTATGCCTGAAAATAAACAGTTATCCGAATATATGCCTATCTTGCACAAACTCGGAATTAAAATTTTTTTCCGCCAGGGGACTTTGCCTTATAAATCCC
>JAHWFP010248567.1:5534-21886 GCA_023313725.1 Lithobius niger
CTATTAGATGGCTCGTAAGAGCACTTTGAATTCGAAAATGGGCACACGCTTTCGCGGTTTGCTGTTACCTCTTCACCTTCAACAGGGTGTAGGACGTCCCCTATATAATTAAAGATTATTCGGTTAGGATTGGTGGAAAGTATAGATTCCCACCTTTTAGAAAATCATAAGCATGTCTATTTCGGGCTTTGAGAAGGCTCACAAGAGCATTTTGAACACGAAAATTACTATGACAACCAATTGAAAAAAGGAGCATTCGCGCAAATAAAGGGTGATGTATTTTAAATACAATTTTGTAGTTCAAGGGTTGCATTTACGTAATAGGTGTATAACCTTTCCTATCAAGTACTGTGTGCTGAACGTTTTTGTTACTCATTATGCTTTTGATTTATTGAGGTTAAGGAGTTACACCAAAAAAAAAAACGTTTTTTTTTTTTGGTGGGGAGAGGGGGTTAAACCACCTCCTCCTTCCTCGGGGTGGGGGTTGGAACCTGTTATAATTATTTTTTCAGCTACCCTTCATGTGCCATTAAGCCTCAATTTCTTCCCCTTCACGTGCATCCAGACCAAATTTCATGCTTTCACAGACAGTGAACAATTCAACCTCCTAGCCAGCCTATGGAAAGATAGGCAGTATATCCTTTATCTTGTAATAATTCGGCAACGGTACCATCTTTTTAACAGTGTTAATAATTTTTAGAATGTGAACAAAATTTGGAACAATTCGTACGATAGAGCTTAACGTCTTTTTACTAGTTTATTTGGCTGTTATTTTAATTGAAATGTGATAATACCTGTTAAAAATCACTTAAAATTAACATTTTATGAGCTGTACCTACTAAGCTGTCAAAGCTCTGTTAATGTGACGTAGGATTTAATTGGTGGCTTACAAAATGATTTTATCAACAAGCCATAGAAAATCGAATTTGGTCTGCTGGTTACCGAGATACAGCTGTTGACATCAATCTCTATAGTGAATCCGTGGCGGTCATATATGATGATGTAACGCTGGCAAACCAGAAGTCATATATTCACATATCCAAACATTTTCCATTTGACACAGTAAATATATGCTGAAGGAGTCATCCTGTTTTCCAGAAGTATATGATTTGCCTAAAATTTGGCTCTTAGCCGCTTAACTACTAAAGGTGTAAGGGCGCAAGACCGCCTATTTCACGAAATTTTAAGCTGATTGGCCGCATTATGCATTTACGCTCTATTTCGTCAAATTACCGAAAATCGTGAATCCACGACTTTCATTTATTAGCCAATGGCCACTAACGTAACAATTCTGGAATTGAACAATGATCTTCTTACAATGAAGTCTGACAATGAACCTGACGAGCAGACCAACAGCGTGGTCCTTGATTCGTAAATGAGCGGTAAACCAATCGATGGTCCGCTACAGTATTGGGGCACATAATTCAGTTGGGGTTCGTGCTCCGTAAATGCAAAACAAACAAAACACGTAGAAAAATACATCTTCCACCAACTATTCCTTAAAATGTACAGTTAGCTACCAGTTCGTAAGGCGTTAAAGCTTCTAAATAGAAACTGCCATGTTGTTGTTGTTTGTTTGAAGGGAGCACGAACCCAAACTGGGTTATCTGCCCCACGACGAAACCGAAATGTGTAAATGATACACAATTCGTTACAACAATGTCCATCACGCTATATTTTTTCCCACAATGTGTGCTGTGTGTCGGTAGTCTGATTACATGCCTGACAATTAATGGCACATGCCTCCCCACTGGTATTTCTGTATGACTCAGTTTTGCACTAATCAATTCTATTGGGAACTAATGAATAAATAAATACAGAGGCAAACCTATTTACGTTGCCTTTTGACCTTTATGTTAGACTGCCTTTGAACGTATATGTCAGATTGCCCTGCTCAGTCATTCTAACTTTTAAGTCCAAAAGGCAACGTAAATAGGTTTGCATCTGTATTTATTTAACTTTTGTTGAACCCATTGGCTTTCGTTCCTGTTGAGCTCCAATGAGGTTGAACGTATATAAATGTTACAAACGTATTTATTTTCTTGTTTTTCTGATGCAAGCGACGGTTTTGCTACATTCAGTGAAAAGTATGTAAATCTTGAAAGAGCTACTTTTTGCTCAGGAGGGTGTGTCCTTTTAATACAGAAGTTGTCAATGAAAATTCCAAATTTTATCTGTGGTCAAAGAACATTAATATTTAGCAACCGTTCAAAACCGTTATTAGTTGATTCTAATCTTTCATTTTAATTCAGTGATGTTTTATCAGCAAGCCGCAGTCACTGCGATAACGTGCACTTAATGTAATTGCTCTATTATTAAATTGCATAGAGTTAAAAAACAAACGGCTGGATTATTGGGTTTTTTTTTTCAAAGAACCTATGAACAAAGCAGTTACATAAAACGGAACGTCTGGAAGGTACACTATATAGATTTGTCGTGCTTCCGTCTCAGATACTGCTACAAGGAAGTAAACATTGTGTGTTTAAAGTCTGCAAGTTACCTGTTGCGCAGTTATTTATCTAGAATTTGTAGCCTTGACAGGTAAGAATAATCATGGTTTAGATTGCTCTCATAAACGTAATTTCTGTAATGTTAAGTTCACAACTCAAATACCATTTGAGCAAATTCAATATGTTTATGATTAAGAAAAAAATGGTTCTCGAGAGTACGTCGTTATGTAACTTAGAAAACACAATTACCTAATTTCCGAGAGTGCACGGTAAGCGGTCGGGCTGGGTTTACATAAGGACTCAAAATTAAAATTTCATACTCGCAGGCAGTTTGCTAAGAGCAATCTTTTAATTATGGCAAAGTTCTAGCTCGTGGCAGTCACGCAAACATTCAACAAACAGTACTTAATAGGTAAACAAATATACTCCACAGATGAGTGGGGGGGGGGGGTTGCCTGATTGACCCAAGCATGCTATACGGAGGGCTGAATTTGCAGAGCTAACCTCTCATAGGCAGATATTTGCATATAAGGAAAGTAATAGGGTTTGCCATATTTATCTATGTTTGACTAAGTGTTACAATACATGTCACACAGGAAAGCAAACAAGTTTTGCATTTTTGGATATCCGCTAAAGTTATGCAACAGTTACTTAACTTAAACAGTCAATTGGCCTTAATAATTCAAAATTCTAACGACCATTCTTGTACCATGAAAATGTGTCCATAATTTAAGAAATGACAAAACATCACTTTCCCAATGCTTCTGCAGTTGTTTTGCAGTTTTAGACTTAGGTTGCTTAACTTTGTTTTAACTGGAGTTTAATTGCCTTTATTTGACAGTATTTTTGCAGTTGCAATCAAATTGCGGTCATCATGTAAGCCTCACCATGAACTACCAAGTTAAACGTCAAACTTTGAATTCCTAATAACTGAGCAAAAAAATGGCTTCGCGGTTTAGAAATAAAGCATTATAGCTCTTATCCCCCTACTCACAGCTGTGAAGGTACACAAATAAAAACGGATTAGAGTTCACTCGAATGCAACGAACTATAATTTGGATCTAATTCCAGGGAACAAGGACAGTGTTTGCTTAATGGATATGTCAGAAAGTGAACGCAGTGTATGCTTGATCTTGCTTTTCAGTACGAATATGTACCGCAAAAGCGTGGCTGTCGATCCTGTTGACTCTAGGAGTTTTAAGCAAGAGGTGTCAGAAAAGTTACCATAGGGATACCTGGCGTGTGGCAGCCAAGCTCCATAGTGAGTCGCTTTTTGATCGTTTGATGTCTGCTCTTCCTATAATGGCGAAAGAGAATTCGCCAAGCGTTGGACTGTTCAACCACTAACAAGGAACGTGAGCCGGGTTAACACCGTCGTGAGACAGGTTAGTTTTACACTGCTGATGACTTGTCGTCATGACAGTAATCCTGCTCAGTATGAGAGGATCCACAGGGCTTGGACACTTGTTGCGTGTGCTTTGTCTAGTGACTGGTAGTGAGTAGCTACCATCCGTGGGATTGTGACTCAACTCCTCTAAGTCAGAATTCCTCATAGACACTGCAATCGTGCCACGAGCAGAGGAAGGTACCGCTAGGTGGCGGGGCGAGATAGAGGAGAACAGCGACCCACTGCCAGCAGCACCCTCGCAAGCAGCCACGTTTTCTGGGCAACCGAGTCACCCATCGCCTGGCCATGCTGGTATAACTATCCCGTATGCTTAAAGTGAAGGCACTGAATCATCTGCAGACGACCTAGGTTCTTTTTGGGGTTTCGTACTTATTGGAGCAACCACTGCACTGCGATCTATTGAGACTTGGTCTCAACTGGGTGTTTGTCAGCATCAGACTAAATATTTTCCTAATGCCAGCACCTGGAATACTGATGGCTTTTTCTCTGAACTCCTTATGATAACAATTAACATCCATATCACTTTGCCAGTGAGTAAGTCCAACATCCTTCATTTTCAAACTGTCAAAAAAGCCAGAAACCACAGGTCTGGCTCTTTCTCTGAAGTCTAAATGGTTATGGTTGACATCCAAACCACGCTGCCAGAGACTAATTCCCACAACCCTTCCTTCCCTGCCTAAGTCCAAACTAACTAAATAGCGAAAACCAAGAACACTGCTTCTTGCTTTTTCTCTGAAGTTCTAACTGTAACGTTGAACATCCGCACCACGCAGCATGTGATAAAGTCCAAACTAAGTAGCCAGACCTCAGAGTGTTGTAACTGGCTTTTTCTATGAATGCAATTGCAAAACGCATCAACTCGGTCGTCAGAACAGTGCCCGGCTGCAAAGGATGTTGGTATCGACGACACCAGAGCGGTCTTCCGTAAAGTCGTGTGCCATTGAGGCGAGCGTTTTGTTGGGCATCAGAGATTTGGAGGAAAGACAGAGAAGCCCACGACTTGCTGCCCGACATGCTGATTTCAGCAAAAAAACAAAATAAAAGGCATAAAAAGACATGGGGAAAGCAGTGGATTAAGGTTAGTCAGATGGAAAATGGCATTTCCTAGGAAAGCATGATTTTTGTGTTTGGTGGATTCTCATTTGCATGAATTTAACAAATTAGTATTGCCAGACCGATACTATACAACAATAATACAATAAATACATTCTTACCCCAGAACGTTATGCGGAACACAGAAAGGCCGCAGAAGCAGCCACTAACTCCGGTCCTACAAAAAATGGGTGGCGTCACAGATAAGGACGCTTAAGGTAGGCAGTTTGGTCAGTGCGGTTTAGCAAGCCCTGAAAAATATGCAATGAAGATGCCGATAAAGTCTCCTCAGTAAGCGAGTTCCAGGGAGAAACCACACGGTTGGCAAAGAAGTGTTTACGACAATCAAGGTTACACCTGGAACCTCGAAGCATAAGGGAATGTCTCCTTGTAAAATCGATCGAGCTCAGGTCGAAAAAGGTACGTCTAAAGGCAACAACCCATCAAGAACTTTATAAGTCAAAATCAGGTCCGCTTTTAAACGACTCAGCTCGTAAAATCGTGTGCCATTGAGGCGAGGGTGGTGTCGGGCATCACAAATTTGGAGGAAAGACGGAAAAGCCGACGACTTGCTGCCCGACATACTGATCCCAGCCAAAAATATAAAATAAAATGTTATGCTACGTGGTGGTGCACCTAAGCATTGGTAGCAAATTTCAAATCGTGAGTCAAAAGTCTTATTGACAAAATGTTAAGGGGACATGCGTCTTTTCACTCTTGATATAACAAGCCATACTCCATGTCAATCAGGCAGATAGTTTCTACATTATAAGAAACCACGTGACAACCAAAATCTGAAGAAAATCATAGCCATCACCTTGTGAGAGTCATACACAAACGTAGTTCTCCGAAACTACTGTTTCTTGAAACTCGGCAGGTACGGGTATGTCATTCCAAAAAGATGTACTAGCATATCCACATGATGTTAGAGCATTTTGTTTGAGTGCTATTCGCAAATAACTGTACGACCCCCTACAAAATTAGTATTACGACCATTAAAACTAAAAAAAATAAGCATTACAACCATTAGAACTGCACTTCAGACGTGAGTTCTCTAAAACCAGAAGTGTAGGCCTCATGAAACACGGTGGAGGATGCGCCTGCAACCAAGAGTCCAAAAAATTGGCTAATCGCAACAACACCACGTTGCAAATGCACGGAAAATGAACAGGACCACGCCATCACCAAACTTGGAATGGGGTGGAACATGGAGCCAAAAGAACAGCATCCTAGTTTGGTTGTAATCGGCTGAACATATGGGTGCTGATGACCCAAAATGCCAAAAATGCCAGATCTATTGCTAAGTTATACCATCGTACCGCTATGACACCTTTTATACATGATTTCTTGTCAACCAGCTGCGTAATCCAAATGAAACTAAGTGAATAGATGCGTCTCATCCCCCATACGTATTTGCGCCCTCCCTGCCCCGTGCGAAGAAGTGGTGCCAAACAGACGGCATCTGAACTTGGTGACGATTTGATGCATGTCCTCACACTGTTGGCCCCAAAGCCTGAACCGCAGCATAGCGAGTGTTACAGGAACTACTTCAAATGCTGTTTTCTCTACTCCAGCAGTGTAAGCCTCATTTAATTAAGTGGTATGAAGTGTCTCGTTGGCCCACGCATTTTATAACAAACCACACGTCTGTGCACCGACTTTCTGGGCCCATCACACTTTCTTTCTGCTCGGACAATAAATTCAATTATATTCAATTAAAACACTATGACAGCGATGCTTTTCGGATTGTCTTTTATTATTCATAGTTTTCGCAGTTGAGAATTTTATATCCATGTTCTACATGCTGTTCAGATTAATTTAAAAGTTTAAAAATAGTTTAATTATATAACTGTTAGGTTCTTCTCCCTTTTCTATATTTCAGGCTGGAAGTTATTGTATTACAATTTATTTTCAGCAGAAGATATTATTCATACCTTCAAAACAACACTTTGCCCTGTACAGCACAATGAATCGGATTTCAGTGCTTCCAAACGAAGAACACAGTGCCATAAAAGAACAAAGGCCTTATGAGAATATACGTTACAAAATCTGCTGTCCAGTCATTCTATTCGGTAAACTGCTAGGTCTGTTATCTTTCGATTTTAAAACTTCTATTTCCTTGAAACAATCACCATCTTCTTTCTGGCAACGGGCAATCTGCCTTTTTTACAAAGGAGCTCGAGCCATTCTGACCCTGTGTATCGTTATAGAGTCAGCTAAAACATCTGTGAAAGATATAAGAATTACCAATATTATTTCAATGGCTGCTAAAATTGTAAGTGATATGATAAATTTCATAGTACCAATATCAGCCTATTGCTTTTGTCTTTTATTAGAAAAGCGTTTCCACACATTGCTGATGCAGCTGCGAAGTATTGACCAAATATTGGAGAAAAAGGTTGAAATACGAAGATTCTTGTTGCGTCATATTTTTTTACAGTGTGTGTTTACTTTGCTTGCAATTGCAGTGTGGACCTGGATTGTTGCAATCGAGAATAAAGAGAACAACGGATCAGCCTGGATTATGGCAAACACGTTCACATTCTATTTCTGTGAAATATTTGTGGTGACATTTTTTCTGCTGTGTGCTAATTTGTTGTCTGAGGGCTTTGCTTCAGTGAATGACAATATGACTCAAATCCTGAATTCCGATAATTCTGTATTGGCTGAATACCTGGACGAGTTAATTCTTTGTTATGACCAACTACATGGACTTAACGATTGTTTGCAACAATCATTTGGCTTTTTAATAACCGTAGAACTAATGTACCATACCATCGTTTTGTGTTTTCATTCATATGCTGTGGTTACTTCAACTGCTTCCAATTTGGTAACCTCGGGTTACCTTTTAGACATAATAACTTCTATTTATCGTACGTTTACTATCACTTCTGCGGCTGGTAACATCACAGTCCAGGTAAGGTTAGTGCTATTTTCCATAGAAACGCTTGAACATACGCAAACCAAAGTTTTATTTTCAATGTTCTGCTTTCGGCCCAAATAATCAGACAGTATTTCCATCAGTTACTGATTGAAGCAATTCTATGTAAATCAGGCTCAACACAAACAATTAGAGAGCCACTCAAATCCTCTAATTTAAAACACAGAAACAGATGCAATGGACCCATTATTAACCAGGGAGAAACAACGCAATGAAAATGTCCTTCCCATAGTTGCATAAGAATCTTCAGGCTGCAAAGTGCTTTTTGGTGATCATTTTGAATTAATGCACTTTATTTCTAATATTTATGTCAATACCTTTAGAGTCATTCACACACAGTCGTCATAGCAATTTTACTTGTATTATACAGAGTGATTCATAAGTAGCCTACTAGGAAAAAGGCTTATAATATGCCTGTAATAGGCCTATACGAATGTACACTATTTGTTATAACTGTAAACCATGCAAAACTGCTGGCCAAATAAGGATTTGTAATCTCTGTGGGAATCTCTGTGTAGACCTAAACCATCGTAAACAAAACACGGACACAAAGACGGGGGGGGGGGGCACCGTGTAACTAAACCAACAGAAAGAAAAGGATTTAAAATCAACGAACGAATAGACAAGTACAGCACCCTGGAAGGCCTAACATAAGCTAGTTTAAGCTTTGGTGAACGTAAATTGTAATAATGTGAGAGTGTTTTGTGGGTACAACTTACCTGTATTGACGAATCCACTGTCCCTCCCCTCATTCACCTCACTGGTGGTGTCAACCTTTCAACATACTAGAAGTTATATGAGTGTTTTGAACAAAGTGTATTTACTATTTTAAAATTTAATTGAATGCAAGTTTAATGTGTTTATTTTGTGTGTGGTTTTAATAATATAGTTAATGTTTATAACGCATGTTTCATTTGAGATTAGCGGTTACATGCTAATTTGCTTTTAATGTAGTGAGCATGCGCAAATTGTGTCATGCTCGCATATAAAAATTAGGAGTGTGAATCAAAACGGGGTCCAGACGTATTCAGCGATGTCCTGATCTATGGATAGGGGTTTTGCCGCTGAGTGACGGTTAGTCACCAAGGTGGTTTTCTGCACTTCTGTTTTTCTGTCTTTCATATCGAGGCTGGTCCTTGACGAGGCTGAAGTCGTTATTCTGCGTGGTGAAACTTTGAGGTGTCTGCAGTAACGTGGCTTCTTCCCGATGTCAAATGGAAGCTGCATTGTGTTGCCAAACCACCGAAGGAAAGCCAAATTTGAGCAAGTGAGTGTAACCCCGAATAACTTTATTCGTAACATTTATTTTTCGAGCAGTGGTGGAATTTATTGAAAGTTAATAATGTGGAAGTAACCATGCTAACGAAATATTAGGCTTGTTCTGAACGTCTGGTATTTATGAATTGACTGGGTTATTTGATAACACGGAAGTGTTAATGATAATTCATAATCAACCAAATTCATCAGCTGCAATTTGTGTAATGCGGGGTTTATGGAAATTCCAGTACAAAGTTTGCGACCATTTTATATGTGCAGGAACGGCGATTCTTGTGTTGGTCTTTTCCCGTGAAACTTGGAAGCATGAATTCGTTGTGTTTAACGAATTTATTTTCTGCAACTGAATCCATGTCATTTCTTTTGTATCTTTTAGTAGTGATTTTCCATTTCTTTTGTGCATAACTGCAAGTGTTATTAATCATAACCGCTGCAACGAAACAATCCTGAGATATTCTATTTCTGGTTAGCGAGGGTTAAACAGTGAAGCCATTTTCTCGTTGTTCGTCAATGGCGAAAATTTATGATACCCACCCGTGGATTGAATAGCACTCTGAAAAACCCGAATGATATTCGTTGTTGCCTTGCATTATTGAGAAATCAATTTATTAATTCTAATTTAGTTTTGGAATCACTCTTTTGTGTGTCGTTTCAAACTTTTAGTGGTTTTTGTATAAATTTAATATTCGATGCTCGCCTATATTTTAAAAGTTTTTTGTGAATACAATTGTATACTCATATTTTATTAAACCAACCATAACCAATTTCGTTTGCTTAATTCTTTTGCTCATTCAAGTGTATAAATGTAAATGTAATTCTAGCTACTAGCACGCATTTCTGCTCTCACCCCCCTCCGTATTTCATCTTGGAGGCTGTATGCTTTGTGGCTAGAAGTAAAATTAACTAGAAGGACCGCTGGGTAGTTCCAATTAAGGTAACCTTCGCACAACTAGTGAGGGTTGCGATCCTTAACCTCCCTACCCTCCCCCACAATAAGTAAGCCTTAGTGTCTGAGTTGGCCTACGTACTACTAGGATTGATAGACGTGGGTAACGAGGGTAATGAGACATGTTTACTAACTAGACAATCCTATTTATACATGTACTTAGTCACATGCGATTACATGTGACTGGAATTACATGTGACTGTGAATTCGTTCGTTGATTTTAATTCCATTGCGTTCTGTCAGTTTTGTTCTATGGTGTATGCTTGCCATCTCTTTCCCCCTCCCTCCTCCAGATATGACTTGTCTCCGTGTTTTGTTTACGATGGTTTACGTTTACAGTATGCCATCGATGCCCACAGAGATTACAAAGCCCTATTTGGACCGGAGTAGCACATAACATGTTTTACAGTCATAACAAATTGTGTACATTCGTGTAGGCCTATACAACCATATAAGCCTATATGTTTTCAGTATTTTTTGAATCACCTGTATAGTCTCAGCCTAACAGGTATCTAATAATGTATTAATGCTTTAGGCCACACAATCCCTAGCCACCTTAAATAATGGACGTTGCAAGAAACTTTCAGCTTTTCAAGGAAATCAGGTAAAATAAATGCATGTGAATGATTATCTAATAAGCCAGCAGACTAATTGTTTTTTCGTCTATTTCGTAACGAAATGAATTCTCAATCAAAAAATGTGTAATTTCATGAGTTTAAAATGAGCCTTATGGCTAGTCAATTACTCACAGCAGTATGCATATAAAATCAAAGAATTATGTCAATTTTCAATATGGCGGCTGGCACCTAGGTTTGGTCGGATTCCGTTTTTGTTTCATTTTTATATTTGTATTGTAAACAAGACTTAAATTTGAATTGTTGAAAATAAAAATTTCTGGTCTCATAATTATTATTCTGTTGTGAGTAATTGCCCAGCAAGAAAGCCCATTTTAAAATCATTCTTCGCCACCTTACAATTTAATCGTCTTTAGTGTAGTTTCAACATTTTACAAGAGGCGGAGGGTTCGTTCACTCTGCAAGGTTGTATTCCTTGTTTTGACTTCAACACAGTCGAAAAACTATTTCGGTTGCATTTTGTATTTAGTTTTTTAGGTAAATCCAAATCCAGTTATGACACTGCAGCCATACTGATACAAGCTAAGTGGTGTATCATAGTACGGTATGAAATAAATTCTTGGTTACTGTCAGCTTTCTCCATTTACCTAAACAAAAAGCAACAATTCTTTTTACTGCAGTCCGGATAATCTTCTCCATGAGTGCTTATTCCTGAACGTTCACATTTGTGAAAGGTCGTGTAGGAAAAATATCACCACACACACACACCTCCAACTGAAGAAACAGAAAAAAATCAGTTGTAATCTATGAACGAAATACAAGGATGAGGTATGACCAGAACTCATTTCAGTTGTGCAGACCCTTCAACAACCAAAGTAATAAACAGGAACACGACAGAAATAAAAATGGTTTCCGTCTTCTCAATGTGGTTGTGTGTAAGCACTTTCTTTTATATCACAGGTTGCACAGTTTTAGACGATGGACACATCAGCATGCAGGTTATAAATAATTAGTCACTGTAGATAAAACGTTGTTGAATTTTGACCCTATACCAGAGTAGGGAATTTAAAATTCAACAACGTTTTATCTACAGTGACTAATAATAATATTATTTATAACCTGCATGTGTCCATCGTCTAAAACCTATATTATGTTTATATTCAGTCTAACAGAGCCGGTGTGGCCTACCTTACCTTATAAACTGTAAAACTATCTAGACAGTTACACAAAATAACTCCCAAAATAATCTTCGTGTAAATTCATGCTACTCTACCATTTACTAACGTTCGTGTTAATAAAACTCCATGCCGTGGTATACACGTTTTGTATATAATATGACTACGAAAATGTTCTTTTTATACGACGGAAAATCATACACTAGTAGAACGTCACTGTAAGCCACCTTTATGAGCATTAGTACAGTAAGGCACCTTTATGTACTTACGTTTCATTCAAGTAATCTCACCTGGATTCAAATTGGCGAACCGTTCCATCGCCAGATCACTGCCATACCGCATTTATTAGTATGGCTACTTGTCCACTGGGCAATAAACAAGTGGACATATCTATAAAGACCATATGGAAGTGATCTGGTGATGGACTGGTTCACAGGTTCATATCCGGACCACGTCACTTGAATAAAAATAGCTTACTGTACTACGTAATTCTAGCGTAAGATTTTTGCTTATGGGTTTTTTTTCTATTTACATCAATGTATATCTAGTTATTTACTGTTAATATGACAGCATTTTTGGTGACATTGATGGAGGCGTAAATTCGAATTTATGTTTCAGATCCTTATGCTGACTAACAAACTCACTTATCAACCTATTCAATTGACGTCTATTGGAAGTCTGTTTACTGTCAACAAGAAAACCTTCACTACAGTAGGAGCTGTTTACTAGTAATTAACTCGTATAATTTAAATTAATGGCATAATGTTTTCAGTTATGTTTCCTCTTGCAGATTATGGGAACGATCCTCACTTACGTGATAGTCCTAATGCAGTTTAAACAGCAAGACAATTCTTCGTAAAAGAAGCAAGTTATTAGAATGGAACAGTTTCGTTAAACTAAAGAGAGGTAAACCTAAAGAACTTTCTTTCGTAGTTCTAATTATGTAGATTGATTTACCCGTACTTCGTAGACACACTTACTTGGTTTATAATTAAGATCAGCATCTTTGATAAGGCAAATTCTTTAAGTTAATAATGCTCCAGGCTTCACTGATTCTTATTTACCATTTTCGATATTTTGTGCCGTAATTTAAAATTTAATTTTGTTAGGCACTGCTAGAAAACTCAATCTTCAATGTAATTTATTGGAACTAAACTAACTTGCCATTTGTTGTGGGGGGGGGGAATCTTATCGAGCAATGAGTATGGTATTATCTCGATGTCACGTTATCATCACCAAAATCTACAAGAGAAATACTTGTTGTTTACACATCAACAGTTAAGAGATGAGCCACCCGTTTTACTTGTCCTTATTGGAAAATCCAATGTATGTTAATGTCTGAAGATATTACCCGTGAAAATTGTGAACTTCATAAACACTGTTCATGAGTTTGGCGACCCAGCTAGCTCTGTATTCAAGTCTTATATTGCACACATACAGCTTTTCTCGTGGATTCCTAAAAATGCAACATGCAACAGCAGTAATTGATGGCACAATTGACTCGACAGCTTTGGTTATACTAAGCATTTTCAGACTTGGATTCCTGGTAGTATATTATGTAACTCACCAGTTAGATAATTTTTGGTCATATTTTTCTTGTACATCTTGTCCATCAACAGCAGCATTGGGATATCTACCAGAGTTGAACCGGGTCACTTTTTTTGAACCGGTGACCCAGAAATAGGTTGACCCGGGACCCGGTGACCCAGACTGCAACCATGACCCGGTGACCTGGTGCCCAGACAAACCCAGTGACCCGGTGACCTGGTGCCCGGACAAACCCAGTGACCCGGTGACCTGGTGCCCGGACAAACCCAGTGACCCGGTGACCTGGTGCCCGGACAAACCCAGTGACCCGGTGGACCCAGTGATCCAGCTAGGACCAGTGACTAGGTCAGAACCCAGAGACCCGGTGACCCAGGCAACATTGCTTAATTCAGTGATCTTGGGCAGGAAGGGAAACAACTGAAAATATGGTCCGAGAAAAATTTGCTACTGTAACCCCCTCCCCCACCCAGCCCTGTAGACAACTCGTCTTCAGCAATTCTCGTGATTTTGAAACGCCCATTTAGCGAATTTTTAAACTGCAGCAAATGCTTTAATTGTCCACTTTAATCAATCAAATATGAGTCTGGTGCCTGCCAACCTCCCCCGATAAGTTGTGGTGTAAAACGTCAAGTCACACTGATGTACTGGATAGCTAAGCCCTTTTTCACCAACTGTCACAAATTAACTTTGTAGAGTACTTTCTGTTCTTCATTACAATGCTTGGGAGTATAATTAAACAATAATATTATTATACTTAAGTTTAAAGAAATGACTTTAGTAGTTTTTTTTAAGGCCGGCTCTACTTAGATAAAAATTGTAACTTTTTAACTACTATTGTTATATTTATTATTATTGGGTGGATGCATCAAGGAAAGGAAAAATATTTTCCATAGAAATACTGGTAATCACGTTCGGAACTAACACAGGAAAGAAATTCATTTTATTTTAGTCTGTGGTTTAGTTAAGGGTCACTGGGTCTCCTAACAGTTCAGCTCTCCAGGTAATGCAGGCTAGGTTGCCAGATCAGGTGCTTAGACCCGGTGATCTGGCCTAAAACTTGACATGAGTGACCCGGTGACCCGGTTGACCCACTGACCCGATTATACTCTGATTTCTGTGCAACGAATAATGTTATGAAATGAACTATTATTTAGTTGCGCTTTATTTTGCTTGGATTGTAAGACTTAATGCCCCGATGCCCGTATGTGGTTTTGAACATGGTTGATTTTGCATTTTATTTGAAATGATTTTCCATGTATATCTAATAAAGCTGCGAATTATTGATCACCTGTGGAAAAAGATTGAAATACGAAGATTTGCATTGCTTCTTTATATTTTGCAATGCCTGATTACTTTGCTTGAAATTGCAGTTTGAACCTAGATATAAGCAATCGAAAGTAAAGAGAGGAATGGATTAGCGTGGATTATGATAAGCATGTTAACATTCTATTACTGTGAAATAGGTGTGGTGACTTATTTCTTCTGTGTGCTAATTTGTTTTCAGATGGTTTTGGTTCCGTGAATGACAAGGTGAATCTAGTCCATAATCGTGGTAATTCTGGATCGACTGAATACCTGAATAAGTAAAGTCTTTGTTACGACCAACTACATCGAAGTTACACTTGTTTGCAACAATCGTTTAGCTTTTTGATAACCATAGAAGTAACCTATCATACCATCGTTTTGTGTTTGCATTCCTGTGGGACCATTCATAAAGTACGTCACGTTCCTAAGGGGGGGGGGGGTCAGTTCAGTGTGACAAAATTTTAAAATGGGGGGGGGGGATTGAGGCTTAATGGCACGTCGACAACTTGGTCATTAGCGCCAACCTCAGTCACAGTGCAGTGGTCCCCCATTTAACATGGGGGAGGGGGGGTCTGTCAAAAATGTGACGTCACACTTTTATATTTTATAAAAAGAAAATGTTTAATACTCTAACGGTACATTGACGTGCTCAGGTGCAGGAAAGTAAGGGGTTGTAAAACTGCTTCTGGTTGCACCTGTCAGTATTCTAGCAATTAAAGTGGCACTTTCACTGAATGGAAATCTGCAGAATGTGGCAACATCTGGCGTTATCTAGTACTATCTCCACTTGCTCGCATCAGGCGGAGGAATGCACAAGCCATATTTCTTTCAACGAAACAAACAAACCCCGTCCCTTATTGAATGTAATGTACAGCTCATTCTGAATGTTAGGTTGGGAAAGGCTTCAATTGAAGGTTTTCTCTTCAACCAGTTTTTCCATCCATAATATGACATGTCATTAATGCCTAGAATATCTGAAATGGAAGAAATATCAGTGCGATAGCCTCAGTTCTTTCCTAAAATTTGCATGGACTCAGAGATCTCACCGTCTGATGTCATAGCATTTATTCTGGCCTCGCTCCCCCCTCCCACCCATGCATTCGAGAATAGGAGCACGCCGGAAATGTGCTCGTGCTCTTGTCGATTGTGGCATGTCAATGATCCTAGGCATATCCTAGCAAAATTGTCCCTCGCTGTCTGGAGATAACCTTACCAGTTGAAGAGAACGTTAATTCGACTATTTCCATTTCCTTTTCCTTTATTTTGTTGCTTTTCATTTTTAACTGGCTCATGGTAGATAAATAAGCTGTTTTAAAAATTGTGTGCAGGTCCACAAGATTAGCAAATTGCATTCCCAGAAGAAAAAAATATTTCGGAGGGGGGGGGGGTGAGTCCCGTGTGACATCCTTTTTCCGCCGGCTATACGTAGGTGTCACAAAATGTGACATGGGGGAGGGGGGAGTCAAAAATAGCCAAAAAATGCATGACGTACTTTATGAATGGTCCGTATGCTGTATAGTTACTTCAACTATTTCAAATTAAGTAACCTCAGATCATCTTTAAGAAATAATAACTTCTATTTATTGTACGTTTACTGTGACTTCTGCAGTTAGTATAAAACTGTGTAAACCTATAGG
>JAHWFP010248567.1:22286-42399 GCA_023313725.1 Lithobius niger
GGGGGGATTGAGGTTTAATGGCGCGTCGACAGCTTGGTCATTAGCGCCAACCTCAGTCCCCCCCTCAGTCACAGTGCAGTGGTCCGGGTTGCCACTGCACCACACATTACAGAGATATTATGCAAACCCCCAATCTAAATCTCGTCAACATATAGGGTGCACAACTGCACATACGTCTACTATCTTGCATTTCAACGCGTTTATGTGCACCCAACTGACTTTAAACAGTTTTATAAAAGTTTTTGGTGTTTTGACTCTCACTCACGTTCTACGGCTGGTAACATTACAATCCAGGTAAGGATATTATTATTTTCCAGAGATAAAGTTACAATTTTAATGTATCGTTATTGACTCAAGTGACCAGACGGTATTTCCATCAGATACCGATTAAAGCAGTTCTTTAGAAATAGGGCTCGACACAAACACCTAACAGCTACTGAGAACCAACAATTTAAAACATAGTAACAGTCGCAATGGATCCATTACTAACCAGAAAAGAACCACGTAATGTAAATGACGTTCTCGTTGTTGCATAGGAATTATCGGGGTGTAAAGTGCTTTTAGAAGGTCATTTCGAACTGATGCACTACCCTTCTAATATTTATGAAACACTCTTATCATCTGATTGTAGTCATAAAAATTCAGCCAGCATAGCGATTTCATTGTGTTGTATATCATTATACTATCAGGTATCTATTAATGTGTTTTAAGGTTTAGGCCATGCAGTTCTTCAACACTTATATAATAGACGTTACACGTAATTTTGAGATTTTCAAGAAATTCAGATAAATGGAATAACATTTTTAAAAATGCATGCGAGTGATTATCTCATCAGCCTCCCGATCAATTGTTTATTTTTGTATTTCCTAACGGAATAAAGCCTCAAACAGTAGATTGTAATTGTACCATTGTTATATCGCTGGGTGGGGGGTTGTTCATTCACTCCACATAGTTGTTGGATTTCTAATCCCTATTTTACCCTCAATACAGTCTGAAACCTACTTTTGCAGGAAATGGAATAATGATAACAAAAGCCAAAACTCTCCACCTCACCCATACTGATACGACCATAGTGGTGTAATACAGTACAGTAGGCTACGAAATAAATTCTTGTTGACTTTCAACTTTCTCATGTAGATGAACACAAAATACTGTACTTGTGGCCAGTCCATCTCTTCCATGAGTGCTTGTCCTGAACCTTCGCATATCTGAAAGGTCGTGCAACAGAAATATCGTAAGCCTTTCCAAAGAACAAAGTCACTAGCAGGTGGCAAACTCAATCTCTAATTCTAAGAAAAAACAGTTGTAAACAACGAAACGTATTGCAAAGATGAGGTGTGACCAGAACACAATCCCTTCAGCAATGAAAGCAATTATGCAAAGCAACACGGCAGTAATAAAAAATATTACAATAGCAGGTTTATGTCTTCTCAATATTGTTGAGTGTTAGCGGTTTTGCCTTTGATTTTAAAGTTTGTACTTTCAATTTCCTACCCTGGTAGTCAGATATTTAGGTCAAAAGGCAATACCGTTTTATCGGAAAGGATTACTTATTTGTGGCCTGCATGCTGACGTGTCCTTCGTCTAAACATAATTCTTCCTTTATCTGTTTATATCTAATCTCACTAATCCAGTGTGGTTTTCCTTATCTTAAATATGCAAAACTGACTTGGTAGGTACATCAAATACCCCTGAAATAATGTGCATGCAAAGTATCACTGCTTCACTTTTTGCGAACGATCGTGTTCATAAACTCCACGCTTTCTCATATACTTCTTGTTAGTAATATGACTATTAAAATGTTTTTGTTCATACGACAGAATTTTCAGTGATAATGATAGTTAGTAACCCTGACCACGAAGGAACTGGTCAGGAAGAAATGGTCAGAGGGAAATGGAATTATCGAGTTTTGGGGGGTAGGGAGACGTGTCTAGGGGTATTGGTGCTTTTGTGCAGGGCTAGAGTTTGTGTGATGGATGTGTGCTATGTCAGCGACGTAGTGGAAGCCATCCTAGTTATTTAATTATAAAAAAGATTTTTAAAAACGGTGTTTTCATCATCCAAAAAACACACTCAAATAGTTTGACTGCCGTTTGTGGTTTTCTTGATCAGTACACCTCTAAGTGGGTACCATTAGTTGAACCCAAATTGTCCAATGGCTGTTGGATCTACAAAGAATAAAGACCCCTTGATTTAGGTAGTGGTGAAACCATTGTGTTTTAAGTTGAACCAAGAGTTAATATATGTCAAGGCCCACACAAATGTAAAATATTACGTTCATAAAACCCTGACACATTCAGAGAGCATGTTCTGGATGGACAGCCTGAATATTAATGCTTGCTCTTTTTCTTTTAGTAGTACAGAAGTCATTGGGCCATTACATTTTGCAGAATTAACAGCCATTGCATATTTTGCGAGGTAACTAATGGTAACTATGTGGAGGTGTACTGATCGTGCACCTTTCAAATGTATTATGTTTAGAAAATTCCTTGATGGTATGTGAATTTATTGATAGGTTTTGTGCAGCCTTGATCACGTGTGATCTGTTTTTTTTTAAATAGCAAGTATATCTTGCGTCCTGGCATTAGGCATTTCCTGCCAGTCCTTTTCTGTACAACTTCCTGTCAGTTCCTTTAACGTACTTGGATAATCAATATATTTTTTCTTACGTGTGTGTTTGAAAAATCGAACAACAAATACTAAATAAAGCCTTAGTTAGTCTTTTAAGGATGGTAGTTGAACCAAACTTTCGCTAAAATTTTTATTGAGGTAATGATTACCGATTATGTACAATCTTTAATATTATGAGAAAAAAATTAAGACTATAAGGAATATTTCCAAAAAAGTAGGAAATAAGGACAAAGCAATTTAAAGTCTACGACCCCTGTCTTTTCAACTGAATAATCTTTTTAAATTTGATGATTTCCTGGTTGTACTTGACAGTTTTTGTTTCAACACGAGTTTATTTCTTCAAGAATAAAGTAAAAGCTGAATGACGGTTTGGAATAATCCAGTTTTTGTAATGAAATAGATGTAATGAAATAGATATTGTGATAAAGTTTTCATCTAATTGTTTTCAATTAATTGTTCAACATCTGTGTAGCCTATTAGTGCCGCTTCTGCTGCTGAAGGTAGATAGATATAAGTTGGTCTACCTGAGCAATCGCTTCTTGTTCTGCCCATTTGCTATTGAGACGGTCGGGTATATTGGGCACCAGGATCTCTTTCTGCTTCACGCTATTGGCTGCAGTAACCAATGCTAGCGGAGAAAGGCGGTCAATTGCCTTTTTGATATAAAGGACTCTAATTCTATACATAAAAAGGCAATCTTCTGTTTAGCATGTAACCCTTTTATTGTCATTCTTAAAAACGATTCTCACGAGTATAAATTCTGCGATTTTTATTAGTGTAAAGCTAGTGTGAATTTACAATTATTATGTTTCAGTCATCCCCAGACCACACTTGACAATTCGAGAGCTTTTACTTAAAACATTACGCATTAGCTGTTCTTTATTTACTTCGTACATTTTGAAGTAAATGCAAGCCTAACTAGCATTAGCTGGAGATTTCAGGCAAAAGCTTTTACTTAGTAAGCTACGACAAAAAAAGTACAGCTTTAGCTTTAGCTTGCTTGCTTGTAGCATTCGCTACAAAGCGCTAGTAAAAAAAAATTTCTTTTTTTCAGATGGTCCATTATTCGTTAACGGTTAATGTTTAATCTGCTGAACCATTTGGAAAATAAAGAGAAAAAGGCATCTTGGATTGTCGTAAAACGTGAATAAGACATGAATAAAATTCAACTCTGACAGTAATTCGTAACTGGATTGTGTTAAGTGTGAAGTTACAATCTGAATACATTTTTTTGGATGTTGTTCGAGTGTTCGGGCCTAAATTTTTGATTATACAAAACTTGAATAGAATGTTTTTTTATACAAAGTTCATTCAGAATGTTATCTGTTATCCGTTTGTTTTCAACCTGATGATTAATTGGAAGTTTCAAGGCAAAAATAGTGTTATACGCCATTTTAAGTCCCCATGATGGATTTTTATCAATGAAAAACCATGCACTACACTAAACTAGGAACTACATTTTATTTAATACTTTTGCACTTCATTGTAAACATTTTTCGTCAAACTGTCATTAACTTGTTTTATTTTTATGCTATGTAAATTAGCACTTGATCACCCGAGTTTTGCACGTTTGTGCGTATGTGCGTAAGATGTCGAGAAATGAGAACTCTTGACGGTGACTTAGATTCATGGCTTGACCGTGGGTGACGGTGGTCCTGGCGTGCTATCAGCTTGGAATAATGGTTGACTTTCCGTAATTTTATTCACGTTGTTCAAGAGGAAACCATTGGTGGTCCAACCGTGGTTGAACAAGTTTCGTGTGGTCAAGATTTGTGCTTAAATCCTGTTGCTCATTCCAAACTCTAAACTGCATTGTGGCTCCGCACATTATTGAGGCAAGTAGTGAACTAACTTGCTTGTGCTGTAAGCCTTCTATGAGTGAGAAACTTGTATCGTTGTATAATTCAAGAGAGATTTAGCATCAGCCATGTGGCATATGAAATAAATGTTCAGTATCAGTTTTAAACTTTGGCTTCAAAGGTGGGTTTTATCTCAAGAGTTACTTTAATTGGCGAGTACCCCCCCCCCCCAAATTTCAGGCTCCCCCCCCCTCCTACAGATGCCAATCCTTTCCATTACTATCCCCAAACAGCTCTAAAATCCGTCGAAACTTAGTGAGTACATCAAACGGTACCGCAAATTGGGGCCCTGTCCACTGAAATCTTTTTCCCAGGACCTTCTCGCCAAAAACTGGAAATATCATTGCTTTTACAACCAAAATTGTATCACGTAACCTTTATCTTGAAAAATGAACTCGTCCGTCACACTATTAGAATCGTCTTATTAGAAATTGTACGCAAGTTTTGTTTTAACGCCAAATTTGCCACGTTGTTCTGGAAAAATTCAGAAAGTCAAACCGTTTTACCAAATTTTAAACAATTTTTATGTTTCACTTGCTTGTGTGTGGTTTTTGTGTGTGCTGTGAATATTTGATTATGGTTTTTGTGTGTGCTATACGCATTTCATTCTTCAGGTGAAGTAAATTTAAAAATCACACCCCCGTTTCTATTTGCAAATGAAATCACCCAGCAACGTGAAAATTGTCTTTTTATGTTATTGTAACCTTAAACATCTGTCGCATTTGTGTTTTTTTTAAAACCAGCAATTATATTTGTGGTGTCCTAGCGGGGACACACCTTAGCCCAGCGTGGGCACCAATGGTAATAAACACACGGACTACCAGAGTGTAGGCTACAGCTGATAAGACAGCGAACTTCCTGTTTACTGCTCCTTAAATACAGGGAAGTCATGTGATACACTTAATATTATATACAATTATGGAACAGCCTATTTAGTGGTTAAAGGGTTATCTTGGTAGGGTTAACATATAGACATGAAATTGATGGCTGCCATTGTGGAGCACACAAGTGACGACTCCACAATGCAGCAAGCGAAAAAAAAAACAGAAAAAAAAATAATCTAAGCCTAGCTGGAAATAAAATCATGATTACGAAGGCAAGATGTATTTTTTAGTGCACTACCTATTTTTAAAGAAAGATACATAATTTTTCGCTTTCGAGGAAAAACTAAGCACTATTTTTGAAAGCTGTTTTACAAAATAAAGAACTAAAGATGTACCTGATTAAGCAAAAAATTAAACATTAATAAACTGACTGAAAACTTGCCAGTTTTAAATTTCTGTTTTGGTTTCTGGAGCAATTTTACAATAAATTTTAATGTTGTTTTAATTTTCGTAGCCTTTTTTGGTTAATTTTCTTTTTGCAGCAATCATTTCTGCAGCTGAAACGCTACAGCGTTGCTGTGGACAACGTTGCTTTGGATTAAGCTTCACTGGAGTGTGAATTGCGGCTCCAAGCAATTTTTTGTTCCGATGTCGGAAGTGTTTAGGTACATGAAAAGACAAAAAGATACAAAAAAGATAAAATCGTGAAATCAATTTTTCACACGAACAACAAAATACACTTACATTTTTACCTAATTTTAAAGGTGGACATTTTTAAAATTAACAGAGCCGATTCTCTGCACGAATAACTAGGGGACAAAACATTTTAGCGTTACTCGCTACAGTTTAAAAAGAACTATCATTTAATTCACATATAACGGATTACAACAAAAAAAACGAAGAAGTTGTAGCCAAATGGTAATTTTGCAAAAAAAAACTACAAATTGAGCTTGTCTGGAGCTCTACCGTTGAGCATTTTGAAGCTGCGCTGCAATATCAACCTGTGTTGGTGATAGCACAACTTTGCGTTTATTGGGATTCGGTTTCGCTTTTTTGTT
This sequence comes from Lithobius niger, assembly GCA_023313725.1. Lineage (NCBI taxonomy): Eukaryota > Metazoa > Arthropoda > Chilopoda > Lithobiomorpha > Lithobiidae > Lithobius > Lithobius niger. Next base: position 28,659 of record JAHWFP010248567.1, read on the forward strand.
AGCATGACCTGGCTTCGGTGGTGATTGCTTAGTGGATGGTGACGTAATAATCGATGGAGATTGTGACCTTTCTGGCTTAGAATTTCCTTCAAGAGGGGCGCTGGTAGTAACCAAAGGTGATTGGTTATTTACGTTAGCAGTCTCATCCACTTCGTGTGTGTGGGGTAATTTCGCTGGAGATTTCCTGCCACCTGGTGACTTGCGATGTAAATTCTCAGGTGATTTTTCAAGCTGTTGGATTGGTGAAATTTTTCCCTCAGTAACAGAAATTGACTTTCTGGATTGGCCGAGAGATCGACGCTCAGGAACTACGTCAGCGAAACTTGGCTTTTCACGTTGTTTGCCACCAAAAGACATGCGTTTGAAATTTGAGTGATGTTGCTCATTATTATTCACGAAAGAATTACTGCTTTTCGCCGTCGAAACAAGTGCGTTTGGAGGCTGTTCTGGATAATCATTTTCCGCGGTATGTAACCTTAGCTGTTCGCGGTGTTTGCGAATCGTATTACCATTAGTATCAACGATAGTATAGGACTGATTTTCACATTTTTGGTTAACCATACCGACTGACCATAGCCTATCATTTGTCGTTGAAAAGTCACGATACCAAACCTTTTCACCTATTTGATACGTTTTCAACTCACGATGGTGGGTGCTCTGTACTTGTTTTAATTGTTTACGGCGTACGGCTGCAATAGGGTCAGGGAACAATAAATCCAGCCGAGACTTTAATTCTCGGTTAAAATATAATTTTCCGGGTGTTGCTTGCGTGGTAGCGGAGATAGTGATTCGTGCTGATAACAAGAATTTATACTCTCTTGAATAGTAGACCCCTGTCGCCGCGCGGCCTTGTAGACTCTCTTGAAATTACGGACGTATACCTCAGCCAAACCGTTGGTCCAAGGCGCAAAACTTGGCCCGGTCATGTGCCTAATTCCATTGGATTTTAACCAATTTTGGAATTCTGCGGACAAAAATTGGGCAGCATTGTCGGTAACTAAGCTGTCCATTAAACCATATAAAGCTATACGATTGTTTAAAACGTCAATGACACGTGTGGACGTTGTTGACTTCATTTTATGCACAAAAGGAATTTTTGAATGTGCGTCTACAAGAATGAAAAACATGTAATTGTCCATCGGGCCCAAAAAATCAGCGTGTAAGCGATTATTTGGTTTTAGTGGATATTCCCACGTATGCTTAGGACCTGACGTTTGAGTATCTTTATACTCTTGACAATTTTGGCATGATTTGACTTTATTTTCAATGTCAGAGTCAATCTTAGGCCACCAGACTTTTTGTCTAGCTAAACTTTTCAATTTAACTATGCCTAAGTGAGCACTGTGTAGAACTTTCAAGATTTGTCTCCGCAAGGCCGTCGGCACCAGGACTCTATACCCCCAAAATAAGGTTTCGTTTTCGACAGAGATTTCAGCACGACGTGTGAAGTACGGTAACAGATCGGGAATTTCGCATTTTTCAGGCCAGCCATGGTTCACATAACGATAAACTTTTGAAAGGATTTTATCACGTTTACTTTCAAGAACGAGTGTCTCGTTTAAAACTGGAAGATTAGAAATAGTTTCTAAAGCAAGAATATTGTACTGCTCTTCTGCTTTCTCGAATTCCTCGGTATTTGGGAGGGGAAGGCGCGATAAAGCGTCAGCCGTCAAATTAAGTTTACCGGGAATGTGTTCGAATTCGTAATCGTAAGCATTAAGCATCACTGCCCAACGCTGAACCCTGGCGGCTGCCATCTGCGGTATTCCTTTTTTAGGGCCAAAAATCCAAACTAAAGCCTTCTGATCAGACTGCAGTATGAATCGCTGACCATAAACGTATTCATGAAACCGTTTCACTCCCCAAGCCACGCTGAGCGCTTCCCGGTCAAAATGCGAGTAGCCTCTTTCCGCTTGAGTGAGTTTACGTGAAGCGAAAGCTATCGGCCGTGATTCACCGTTTTTCATGACATGCATCAGGCACGTGCCAATTCCGTAGGGTGAGCCGTCACAAACGAGCTTGAGCTTTAATTTCGGATCGTAATGAACCAGAACTTTTGATTTAAGAAATAATTCTTTTACTTTACTCACGGCTCGGTCGCATTCTGCCCCCCAAACCCACTTCACACTTGGGCTTAACAAACGTGTTACTGGTGACAGAATATGAGCGAGATTTGGTAGATATTTTGAGTAATAGTTTACAAAACCCAGAAAGCTCTGTAGCTCTTGAATACATGTTGGGTTAGGAGCGTTTGTGACTGCGTCGATAACCTCAGGGAGTGTATGCAGGCCTTCTGCATTTATCATGTGGCCTAAATATTTTAATTCAGGCCGCGACAGTTTGCACTTCTCGATCCTAAGTTTGGCTCCTGCATCTTGTAAAGCATTTAACAGTTTATTTAACGATTCGTCATGCTCACCCCCCTTCCCGCTCACCAGGATGTCATCATAAAACGGGAGACATTTGGGGATTTTACTGGTGATTTGAGTCATTACCCTCTGGAAAATTCCAGGACTGGACGCCAGGCCCAGGGGTACGCGAAGCCATCTAAACAAACCCAGGGGTGTATTTATTGTCAAAGCTTCTTGTGACTCTTTGTCGAGTTCAATTTGCAGAAATGCATCCTTAAGATCGATAAGGGAAAAAGTGTCACTGCCTGCTAATTCACTGAATAATTCTGCGGCCGTGGGAACTGGATAGTGGTCGACTTCGAGTTGAGGGTTCACGGTGGTTTTATAATCACCAATCACTCGGATTTGACCATCCGCTTTGTGAACTATGACGATCGGCGTAGACCACTGAGAAGTTTCCACAGGCTCTAGAATTCCAAACCAATCTACGAATTTCTTGGTAACCTTTTCTTTGAGTGCTAACGGAACCGGTCTTACACGACTGTACACAGGCTTGGCATCAGGTTTTAAATGAATTTTGGCTTTAAAATTCTTAAACTTACCCATGCCTTCAGAAAATAGCTCCGGGAAACCCTTCACTATTTCGGAAGTGTCAACTGGCGTAATGCTAGTTTTAATTTTCTTAACACTTTTCTTAGGTTTCACTTTCGTTTGTAGGTCGTAAAAAGGATGGAAATTAACTCGAAAAATAGAAAGCCAATCCTTTCCCATTAATGCAGAATTTATATAATTTTGAAACTAAAGCATCCAACTGTTCGATTTGCCATTGCCCATATTCGGGCTAGTGTGTGCCGGTGTCCCATCCTCGTCGCCAACTGTGGTGTCCTAGCTGGGACACACCTTAGCCCAGCGTGGGCACCAATGGTAATAAACACACGGACTACCAGAGTGTAGGCTACAGCTGATAAGACAGCGAACTTCCTGTTTACTGCTCCTTAAATACAGGGAAGTCATGTGATACACTTAAGATTATATACAATTATGGAACAGCCTATTTAGTGGTTAAAGGGTTATCTTGGTAGGGTTAACATATAGACATGAAATTGATGGCTGCCATTGTGGAGCACACAAGTGACGACTCCACAATAATTATGTAAGCAGCCGTTGTGTGTGGCGCAATTTTAATGAGTTTAGAGTTGTATTTTTTTTGCGTAAAATTACGAACTCCTGTCACAACATAGAACTCTTTTATTTCGTAATTGGATGGAAATGGCACGTCACCCTCACAAAGAATAGTTGCTTCAACCATCGTAGTATTTCCATTGCTCTTCAATTTTGTGTGTTGCTTTCCGTCGGTGCGTTTTCAACTAGAGTTTTTATGTTGGTTTTATTAAGATTTAAAGCTGTTTATCCTAAGGTATGCACTAGCGGTAAACCGTTTTTGTATGAACTTAGGCTTCGGCAATTTGTGAACATTTTTAAACGTGAGCTTTGTGAAGGTTATTTTGATTTCATCAAACGGGAAAAATTCAAAAACCAATTGTATTTGCATGTGTTTTAAGTAGTTTTAATTATTGTGTGACCGAATTTAATGATTTTTTTTTCATGAACATTGCAACTCGATGGCTTGTAACCGGATCTCTTTCCACATTAATAATCTTTTTCTATTTGAATTTAACTTGTGTGCTTTCGATTTTAATACTTATGATGAGAGCTTAAAAATTGACTCGTCCCTAGCTTCTTGTTAGAAAGAGGGTTAGTTTTTTCAGGATTTTCTGGGTTGCAATTGTCAAATATTTTAACTAGCCGAATTGTATTTGATTTTCTTTTGTATTTGTTTTAATCGTTTCTGTATAAAGTGCATTTGCTAATATTGTTTTTTTTATCTGTTTATTGAGATGAACTGTTCAAACATGGGTCATAGTCCGCTTGGAGGCAGTAACGTGTTAGTAACAGACATTCGTGTGACTATGTCACGGGCCAAGTATAATCAACTTGTGCAAACTTCCAAACAAAACGTTCGGCAAATGCCTAAGGTAAGCATCCCGACTGTTGATGGTATCAGTACGAGCCCTACAGCAAATGAATTTATTTTTAGAGCAAAATCGTTAATGCTTTCGAGTGGTATTGCTGAGATGCATTTTATTACACTTTGGCTTCCAAACTACTTTCTTGGCTAGGCTTTGGATTAGTTGCGGCATGATTGTACAGCGATTGAATGGCATGATTTTGAAAACCAATTTACTAATAGATTTACATGTTCATTTCAACAGGAGGAAATTCGTGGTCGAATCTACACTCGCAAAATTTCTTATACTGAAACACCTTCGAGTTTTATACATGATTTAATTATGTTGAATTCACAGCTTCTTGTTAGAATCCAAGAAAGTGAAATTATTCGTTCAGCTAGGTGTAAAATGATACCAAAACTTGCAGCAATGATTTGCAATAAGCAGTATTTTTCAATTCATAAACTTACGGCAGATGCCGAGTGTATATGAATATGACTAGTGATGACAAATCAAATCGACAGGGAGTAAAGAATCAAGCATCCAATAGTGTTTCATACCAGAAATCAAATGCGTCACAAGTTTTGTCAGCCCCCAACCCACCCCACAAACCGAATCTTCTAATGAGTCATCTTCTCGCAATAATAACCCTGTTTGCTACCGTTGTCAAGAAACTAGCCACTATTCCCGCTCATGTAAAGCTCCCCTTCCAGTTGCCCCCCCCCCCCCTCCCCCTCCCCACCCTAACCGAAACCAACCCTCATCTTCCCAAAAATCAATAGAACTTTTCTGGTTCGGAAAACAAGAGCAACCTAGTGAGGAGGAGCAATCATTAGGGTTACCAGATTTTGCTCCTGATATTTTGCTCCTGACGACACTTAACCGCTGCAGTACTTCGAAATTTCGTGAAAAGATCCGAGCATCTTCCCCCTACCATGTGAGGGAATTTTCTCTTTTTTTCTTTTTTTTTCTTTTGGGACAACGATTCCTTAGCATAGGGTTGGTGTAAGAGGGCTTAGGCCCCTTCCTCCTCCTAATCACTCAATGGTGGTTAAACATTACTTACTAACTTACTTACTATATTTTCGTGAACGTTGAAAACTATGTTGAGCCTGGACCCAAACCTTAACCAAACTTAAAATTGATTCCTTTTCTACTAGTAGAATTTGGGACAGTGGTTCACCATATACCCGGGTTCGAACTTCCGTTTGGGAAAATTCGAAACGAAACTTAACTTGATTTGCATTGATTCTTCACCTTTGAGTTTAAAATGGTGGTTTAAAGGAAACTTAGAAATAATGAAAGAAAATATTTCTCATCCTTGCATTGTCTGCGATTCGTTGCCTTATAACATTGTTTTAGGTACTGATTTAAGCTATAGATTAAGGGTTGATATTCATATGAATGATCAGTGTTGGTCTTGGAGTAAAGATAACAATTTTCCGAAATATCACTTTTTTAACAATGCTAGTCACAACTCAAGTGTTAACTTTGTTGATGGTTGTTATCCTTGGGATGAAGTAGTAAGAAATGCTGATCTCAGTGATGAATGGAAACTAGATAATGTTTTTTTGAAATACAAAAATGTTTTTAGGGATAAATTAGGGTGTTGCAACTTAGTTAAATGCACAGTTGAATTGGATAAGAAACCATTTTATAACGCTAAAGCCTATCCTTTGAATCCCAAGCATAGGAAATTCATGGATGGTATAATCAAAGAGATGCTCGAAAATGGTGTGATTGAAGAGACTGAAAGTCCTTGTAGTTCTGCAGCATTTCTAAAAATGAAACCAGACGGTTCGTTTCGCCTGATACAGGACTATCGTTTCTTGAAATCGGTTACGAAAGATGATTGCTACAACTTACTAGTCATTGATGGTATTAGTTCTGTGGGAGCGTCAAAGTATATTACGACTTTTGACCTCCGCAGTGCTTATCAAATTCCTATCAAATTCCTATGGATGAGGAGTCATCAAGACTTGCAGCTTTTTGTGTACCAAGCGGACATTACACCCCGAAAACCATGCATTTTGGTCTCAAAAATTCTGCTAGATTCTGTCACCGGTTGATATATCTGTTCTTGCGTGACTCACCTAACCAGGGAACCTGGGGCTACCAGCATGACCTTTCTTGTGCATCTGATGAGTGGCGCCTAAACATCGAAAAGATTGAGTTCATTCCATCACGACTAGATCGAGCTAATCTCACATTAATTGACAAAAAGATTCAATTAAGGAAACCTATTACTTGTTTGTTGAGATATATGATTTCTGAGAAGGGTGTGCAACATGATCCAAATAAAACGAAAGCAATCAGTGAATGCCCCCCTCCAACCTCATGGAAGAAAGTAAGGCAATTTCTTGGCGTTTCTTTTTGGTTCAAAAGGACCATTTTTTAATATGCTATGGTGTCACATTGTTTGTATAACCTCCTAAAGGATAGTATAAAATGAAACTAGGATCAGCAATGCCAGTCTACTTTTGATAAGATTAAAACATGTTTAACCACTCCACCCATCTTGTCTCAACCGGATTTTGAACTACCTTTCATAATTCGTTGTGATGCAGTAAAATAGCACTTGGTTCTCGCCTATGCAGGAAAAAGATGGAAAACAAATTGTAATTCAGTACGCAAGTAAGTCCCTAAGACCACTTGAAATTAAGTACTCGATCCCGGAGCTTGAATGTCTTGCTATTATCTGGTCCATCGAGAACTTCAAATACTATCTTTAAGGTTCCGAATTCACAGTTGTTTGCAATCACCAATCACTCGAATGGCTTAGGAACGCAAAAGATGTCACTGGTAGACTAACAAGGTGGCTGTTGCATCTCCAAAGGTTTAACTTTAAAATCGTGTATGCCCCTGGGAAATCCAACAGTATTTTTGACTACCTTTCGAGAAACCCTGTCCGCATAAATACCGTTGCTTCCCCTGGTGTAAATAATGGAAATCATGACTTGGTAATATCTCAACTCAATGATCCAGAATTGGTCCTTGTTAGAGATCACTTGGTGAACAAAGCACCATTTCCTAAGTCTGCTATAGGTAAAAGAGCCAGACGCTTGGCTCTGGGTGCGAAATTGAAAGACAACTTGCTAGGTCGTGATTTTGTGAGTAAGGTTGACGATGACCGTTTTGTTGCTTTTGTCCCTCGTCCCTTGTGCCATGACGATCTGGTCACAGGTCATTTAGGTGTCGCTCGCACAGTACAAATGTTCCAGCGAAATTACACGTGGCATGGCATGGCTCATCAGGTTAGCAAGTACGTTTGTAAGTGTGACACCTGCCAACACCGTAAGAAGGATGCGGGAGCGAAAAAAGGATTAATGTGGCAAACCGACGATCTGATTGAGCCTGGATCCTGTCTTTCCGTGGACCTCGTTGGCCCATATCCTAGAAGTAGCAAGGGTAATCGCCGCCTCCTGATCGTAATTAATAACGTTAGTAAGTGGCCCGAACTTTTTCCGTTACCCAACAGCAGTGCAGCAACAGTCGCTAATAAACTTGTGAATGAGGTTTTTGTTCGTTTTGGGACTCCTGTCACCCTAATTAGCAATAATGTAAACAATTTTGCTCTTCTTTACTTGCCGAGGTATGTAAATTACTGAACATCAAACAGCGTTTCTTGTCCTTCTTCTCACCGCAAGGTAATCGAGCTGCGAGATTAATTGGCACGGTGAAATCAATGATCAACAAACACCTAACCAGAAGTCATAAGAAGTGGGATGGCAACATTCTGATGATTGCCATGTCCCTCCGTGCATCCATTCCTAATGCCACCGGTTTTACTCCTAGTTTCCTTACCCTGGGACATGAAATCCGTCTGCCCACTGATCTAGCCTCCTTATAACGATTTCCTGAGGAGGAGAACTCAAATACTTGGGCCATAAATCTTTCTAAAAACCTTTGAGAAGTGATTCAACTTGCTCAAAACACCATGAAAGAACAAGCTGATACCGAAAAGTGTAACAATGAAGAAAGTCATGTTGATGTTAGTTTTAAGATAGGAGATTAGGTTTTGAAGAAAACTCACTTTTTGATTAAGAAAGCAATTTCCTTTTCCGCTAAGTTAATGCCAAAATGGGAAGGACCTTTTGAGATTACTCAGGTGTGAAACCCTCTTACTTACAGACCTAGAAATGTTAAGAAACATAAGGATGTTTCTGGAACCCATCACATCTCGCAGTTAAAGATGTACATTTCGTAATTTTCTTCTATTGTGATGTTTCACAATTGGTTGTATGACTGAATTTTACTGTTTTTAAAAATTTTGTAAGAAAGTGTCAAATTTTATATCATGCTTGATTAAGTTCCTGATTAAGGGAAACAAGATTAATTTTAATCTTTGTTAAATCAGTGGATAAGTTTATATCTTGCCACATTTTGTGACTGCCAACTCTCACTAAACATAAGTTTTTTGTGGAAAAATCTTGAAGTCAGAAAACTAAGCGATACTGAAATTTGGAGTTTTGTTCCTCAGCCCACCCTTTTATTGATCCTAACTCTTACTGAACTTCCATAACTGTAAAATCATTATTTGGATTTAATTGGAAGAAGAGTTTTTTTCACGTTTTGCGATCCTCAGGTTACTTGTCCTGGTGTTGTCGTGGGGTATGATAGATCCCTTCTTTACCGGTCCGCGGGAGTGAACCTTGCATTGGTCTGGGGGTTTTGTCATGCGACATAACGTCACCACGACATTCGTGAGACTACGACTCTTGCACGCCTGAGAAGGTTGGAATACCTCTTGGTATTACCCCAATATGTTATTCACTAACTGAACTGTGACCTTACATTTTATTTATTACTTTTGCACTTCACTGTAAACATTTTTCGTCAAACTGTCATTAACTTGCTTTATTTTTATTCTATGCAAATCACAACGTGACCACCCGAGTTTTCCACGTTTGTGCGCATGTGCATGAGATCTGGAGAAAGAAGAACTCTTGATTATGACAGAAGATTTCTGGCTCGACCCTGAGTGACAGTGATCCAGGATGACTGTCAGCTAGGACAATGGTTGACTTTCCGTATTTTTTCATGCTGTTCAAAAGGAAACCATTGGTCGTCCAACCATGGTTGAACAAGTTTCACTTGGTCAAGATTTGTGCTTCAATTCCATCACTCATTCCGAATTCTAAACTACATAGTGGTTTCGCACATTATTGAGACAAGTAGTGTTCTAATTGCTTTTGTTGAAATCCTTCTATGAGTGAGAAACTTGTATCGTTGTATAATTCCTGAGAGATTTATGATCAGCCATGTGGCAATTCAAATAAATGTTCAGCGGTAGTTTTAAACTTTAGCGCCAATGACGTATTTTATCTCAAGAGTGTTTTGGGTTACTTGGCGAGACCCCCCCCCCCACATTTCAACTCCCCCTTCCTACAGGCGCCAATCCTTTCTATTACTTCCCCAAACAGCTCTAAAATCCGTCGAAGCATTTGTGAAGATGTTTTGTGGGTACGTTTCGTTTACAACTGACGAAGCCACCGTTCCCCCCCCCCCCCTACCTCATTAGGCGGCACCAATCTTCTCGTTTTGATATAAACCTCAATGGATGTAATTTGCGTGTGAGTTGTTAGCGTTAACAATTTATGTTTGAGCAGTTTAATGTTTTCGCTTAAATGCGTAGTTTATTACAATCTGTATTTTAAAATTCTATGTGTTCTATTTATAATTTGTGTTTACATGCAAATATATTTTTAGTGCGATGTGGATGCATGTCGGCTTGTACCGCAAAGGTGTTATGCGTATAAAAATGAATTAGTGTGTGCACTCGGGAGCTAGACGTTTTGTCCAGGTGGTCTGGTAGCTACTATCGGCTGTCCTCGGTTAAGGCTGGTCCTTAACCAAGGGAAGACAATTATATTTTCAAGTGCAGACTTTCCATGGGTTATTGGATATTCCATTTAGAGGTGGCCTTCTCCGGTTTGAGTTGACTCATAGCGGTTGGCGGAATTTAACCCAGCGTTTACCTTTAGGCCTTAAAAAAATAGGTGCATTATGCTTCCCGAGCCGTCAGTATTATCCTGATTACCGTATAACTTTAAACCAATTTTTTGTCAATCCGTTTTCATTATATGGAGGGTTTTAACGTTGAACCAAAAGTTTGCTGTGAAATCGACGCCGAGTGCCGACTCCGCCTTTGCTTTGCAGAGTAAAACGATTACTTAAAACTTGCATTTTTGAAATAGAAGACTAATTCGTGTTTACGAAAATATCAAGCTGGTTTCCTTCGAGAAACAAGTTGAGCCTAGTGTTCCAGATGGAATGTTCTATTTTTGCTTGTTGCTACAAATGCTCAAAGAGTGTCTGAGTTGTTAGGGCTTCTGAAAAATGTGAAAATAATAGTTGTCTTCTCTACTTATTTACTTAGTATAGCAGTGACACGAGAGGGTTGGTAATGACGTTCAACAGCCGTTTTGCAGTTTACCGTTATTTGTCCAAATAGCTGCATTTTTTTTCCTTGCTTGAGTTGATGTCTTACAGCAAAGCCAATTTCCATACACCTGCTCAGGGACCGATTCGTTAGCTGCGTATTTTGTTGTACCCATCCGACTTTCTCCATTTGTAAGCTTTTTAAGCAGAGGTGCGTTTGAAGTCGCTAAAGTTATTTGTCGTTTTACTAAAAAGATAAAACGTTCTAGAATATTTAATGAGATTCAGTAATCAGGCGTAAGTTGAAATATTAATTGTATAACGTTAAAATTGAGACGCCAACCTGAGTTTTGATTGTAATATTATAATGAATTTTATAATAAATCTATAACAAAGGTTCCTTAGTGATATCAATCCTTTTGCTCACCAAGTGTAGTTTTCCCATGTATGCTTGTAAATTTCAGCACTCATGTTACGAAAGGTCGCCCCCCTACTACAAATCCAATCCAGGTTTGTAGTGTAACTGCTGATTACAAATATTATGAGGGAGAGCTGTGTCTCTAAGACCCTAATTAAAGTAACTTCATAAATTGTGAGGAGGGTAGATTAACTAACCACACTTTATCCCCCCCCCCTCTCCTCAAGTCCGTCATACGGTACCACACATCTGACCAGTGTTGCAAAAGTAGGGTTATTCGTTTTTATGACGATATTTTCAATACTCTAAAATTTACTGGAAAATTATAAAATTTTGTATGAGCAATTCTTAATTATTGGCCTGCAATTGAAGTTTCGTAAGTAAATAGACACGTTTAGTATGTGATACCCAGCTGGAAATGACATGCAAAAAATTGCAGAATGCTGCATTTTTTTTGCTGAATGACACATTTTTTTCAGAATATTCTAGCTAGATTTGCAGTTTGATGCACTTCAAAATTTTCTGCAGATTTTCTGCATTTTGATGGAATAGGCATTTGATGCTTTACAAATTTTTTCGGACTGATAGAACAAGACTTATATTTTTCAGATTTTCCGTATTCTGGTGAAATACATTTTATGACTTGCAGATTTTCTGAAGTTAAAGGCACTAGTTCATTATTTCGATAATGTTGCCTATATTCTAAACACAGCACGTTCCAGATTCGTCGTCATCCAATAGACTGATGTAGGTCGTGATATATTTGTAGTTATCAAAATCCATTTTTAATTTACAGCTATTTTATTTATATTAATTGCTGTTCTACGGTGCTGCATCTAGAATTTGAAAAGGTGAAGAGGCAGAAAGAGAGGATGTCTACTGTTGGTATCTTTTGTTTGTGAGGCCACAGGAGCATTTTCAGCGTATATTGATCATTGCACACGTACAGCGAGTGTTGACCATCGAAATCTACAGCAGCACCCTATTGCTTTATCTTTGGGAGGAAGCGTATTTTTTTTAACTGCACTTTTTTTGAAAATTTTGTCTTCATTCTGTGCCATATTTTTTTGATTTTGTGCAGATTTTGTACAGTTTAATTGCAGTTTAACTGCATATTTTTCTGCAGTATTATTGCAGGTAGGCATTATGTTTTATTTACGTATTCACCAAGCAACATTTCGGATGCACTAACTTGTGTATCTCCTGCATTCTATATCCTGATCCTATATTTGAAATGACATCGGATTTTCAAATTTTTATTTACTGCTAGTTTCAAATAAACGGCATTTGATCCTAATGACAGTTTAGGAGTTTATCATTGTTTACCTGTTAAAATTAATTCAGTCACAAAAAGTAATTCTGTTACATTGCTACTTTATGTATTGATTTAATAACTTGGGCTCAGAAGTTTTGACCGGCTCCCAGAAGAAGCCGTAGCACCACATTATCCCAATTTATAAGAATTTGTTTGGTAAATTTGTTTGGTGTTCTCAGAAATAGCTGGCTTAATTACTGTAGCATTGTTTTGAAATTGCGAAACGATTAGCAATAAATACAAAAGAATATTATCTGCAGTATAGCTTTGTTACTTCTGTTTGAAACCCCTTTAATTAAGTAATCAGTTGCAATGAATAAATTGAATAACACAGTTGAATAAATTATCAACTGTCTCTTCGTTTGTGACTAATATCTGCATAGTCTTTTTTTTATCATGTGTTGTAGTACAATAAAATCAAAACTTAACTTTTTCCGCACCCTTAAAATGGTGGTTAAAATGTGAAACAACTAAAGGGCACACCCGAGCGATGAAGGGAGTCTATAAAAAAAAACAATTTTCTTTTCGGAAAAAAATTTTTTTTCGGAAAAAATTGTTGCCTGTAGTCAAGATTAACAACATAATAACAACAGCAACAACAAAAACAACAACAACAACAACAAACAAACAAGCAAATTCAACATTTCAATAACAAGAATGGGTCGGAAATAGGAATACAGGATGTAGGTGTTTCAAACGAGATTAGGAATATTTTGCACCGAGGTATTAAAATATTAGCTAAGTCTTGATGCCATGCTAAGTTTGAAATTATTTTGATATTTTTAATTTGTTGAAATAGGATTGGATTATTATTGTTAGTATTACAACTCAGTCTGGTCGTGATGCCGTTTGTATAATTCGATATTACCACAATCATTTGGCCAATGTTCAGTCAATATTATTAATTGAAGCAATATTACCCGCTTTTCTTCTAATTTTGCGTGAAAATCATGTAGCATAGTGATGAGAAGGATTGTTTTATTGCTGGCTACGAAAAAACAGCCTTAAAAGGTTTCAATACGCTTGAGTTATGAAGAGGCACTCAAAAGACGAGCAAACGTCAAGTACAGTAAGCACTGAATGTTAACTTAAAAACAATAAACTACAGATGAATGAAGTAAAACGGAAAACCTTTCTCCAAAAAGTATATTTTTAAAAATCGGGTTTTAAATTACTGTTACGAAAGTTAATGTTTCAAATGCGTGGGCAACTGCACAGATATGTAATTGACAAATTGGTAAAAAGAATTTATTGTGTGACATGTTAC
>JAHWFP010248569.1:0-11321 GCA_023313725.1 Lithobius niger
CTTTTATCCTTTGTATTTATTTGTCTTCCTTCTTCATTGCCTATGGCCGTAAGCTGTCTCGGTCGAGTGGAGTCATTGCTTTTACTATAGTAACGGGTTCAGTGAATCGTCTTTATGCCAATGGAAGAGTGGCTATAGTGATAATGGCGCTACGTCACTGATCTGGGGACGAATTGGGTTGCCAGTTCTAATCCGGGTCATGCCACCCGGACGAAACGTAAGTGCATAATGGTGGCTTACTGTACTACTTTGTTTCTAGTTTATGATTTTCGCTATTTGTCTTGTTTTCCTTTTCCTTTATAAAATGTATAGCGATTTGATATATATATAAATTTAACCCTTCAGTGGAGTTTACTCGGTGCTATTAACTTGGCGAAAGAGTTTGGCGTTTGATATCACGACTTCGAACGACCGAAAAGCTTTTGGCGGGAATCCCCAACAATTTTTGATTTGGGGAGATTAAATTAACGACTAATATGTGCACGGAGATTTACATTGGTGTGGGATTTTTAATTAATTTTAATTTCCCCATAGGATCGCGTATCGAATGCCCGGAGGACCTTGCCGCGTTTCGCTCGGCTGAATGTTAAATTCTTCCATTCGTATTGTATATATGTGGAGAGCTTCGAACTAACGGGATGGCGGTATTTGAATACATATACAAAACTCTACTGCGAGCCCAATGGGTGAGTTTGGCTGCAGTGACAGCATGTTCTCAGATCCAACGGTCGTTCGTACAGTGTTAACGCAAAACACACAAGTTAGGATGCGCCTACTAATTTAAAGCAACTTGCGTATCTATATTTATGCAATTACACAAGAGGTCAAGGAGCAGGCCGTGGCCCACGACCCCGCGCTTCTGGTTGGAGGGATTGCGTTGCGGGAAAGCTTTTCAAGACTGCATGCTTCTCGAAGAGACTGCCTTGAGCTTTATTTATTTCCGCCAGCATGAACACGAACATGGCTGGTAGAATATAATAGAAATGATCATTAGAAAGAGGGTATCATTAGCAGTGGGGTGGGGGGGGGGAGGATTCGAACGCGCTGATTGAGTGAGCGAAGCAAACGAAATTCAGCGTCTGCTACCTACTATATCCAGTGCGCGCAACAATTTGAAGAAACTTAATTGCATCGAACATGGGCATACACATGTGGATCCATACCTAACCAGTGTTGCAAATCCAGCTAGTCATCATACATTTACACAGTTATCCAATATACAATTACATACAACTAGTGTTAAGCCCAACGTAAGTTCGAGAATGCACCAGAAACAGGTTTCTTCGCCCCGTACGCCACCCCATCAAAATCCTCTTATCCCACGGTAGTGTAAAAATTTGCACTTTGTTCAGAACATGGTGATGGCCCTGAAAAGGACCCTGTTTTTTTTTATGAGGTTTCTTGCTTCCTTCTATGTATGTCTTGCTTCCTTCTGCGGGTGGTTTGCTTCTGCTTCATTCTGAATGTGCTTAATGGGGGGGGGCTTGACCTCAATTCTGGCTGCGACGATTGGTTCCAGCTGGTGTAGTCCTTTTTCAAATCAGGACATGTTCTGCAGGTTGTGGGAGGCAATGTCGTTACATGACGTCAGAATGTGGCTGCAAGGATTTCTTCTATGGGTGTGGCGTTGTGAGGTGCCCATGATGTTGAAGTCGCTGTGATGTCGTGTGCTGTTGCTGTTTCCCTTTTTAGGTTGGCTTTGTCGTCGGTGACATCGATTGTTTCCCTTCTCCAACGGGAGATCATTGCAACTTGGTTTCTCCTGTTTGTGAGTCATCGGGTAGGAAAACTAGTTTTCCTTCTCTTCGGATGTTCTCGTGTGGGTTCGGGTGAGGTTGAGACGGAGTGCTCGGATGGGGCAATTTAGAAGCGTTCAGGCTCGGATTCCCGGATTTGGATGAAGGGTTACTGATGAGAAGTTTGGCCAGAATGGGCTCTGAGGAGGAGAAGGCTTTGGCTTTCTTCGGCTTTTTTCAGTACCTGTAGAAGGAGTTCGAATCGTGGGAACAGGTATGCATAAAGGTTGTGCCGTGGATGCGTCTTGGTTAAGATCGAGACGAGCAGCTCGCGATGATGACGGTGTCCGTCTTGAAAACCTCACTCAAAACGTGGTTCTAGACACGAATGAGACGAGTGTCAGTGTAGACAGCAATGGTTGTCTTAATCTTCACTTGAAACGTGGGTTATCCGTGGTGGAGATATTGAAGAGTTGAGGGCGTCATCCGTGTGACTCTTTACTCAAAACGTGGGTTTAGCCATGTTTGAGACGAGCACTGGTTGGAGTTGCATCAGGTGTCTTATTTTCGCTCTAGACATGGAGACAGCTGCGGTTGAGACAACTTCACTCAAAACGTGGGTTTTAGTCACGGATGAGACTAGCAGCAGTGCGGACGGCCACTGTTGTCTTGATTTTTGTTCGAGACTTGAGGCTAGCCATGGACAGGAAGAGTCGTGAGAGGTGGAAACGGCTTCCGTCTTGACTTTTCACTCAAAACGTGGGTGTTTGTCACGAATAAGCCGAGCATCAGTGTGGACAGCAACTTTTGTTTTGGATTTTACTCGAGACGTGGGGTCAATTACGGTCGAGACGAGCAGCGAGAAGGCCAAACGTCTTTTGAATTTGTCTTCACTCAAAACGTGGGTTTTGGCCACGGATGTGACGTGCATCTGTGGACAACAACTGTTGACTTTTCTTTAATTTGAGACGTGGGGTCAGCCACTGTCGAAACGAGCAGCAGGGCGTGTAAATGTCTTCCGAGAGCACAGCATCCGAAGCTGGAGCGATGGGCGTAAGGACGTCATGAGCCGAGTCGTCTTCGGCGGTGGCTATCGTGATGCCGGTGGGCAAAAGGACGGGAATCCAAAAAGGCGGGAGATGAAGGGCGAGGTGATGCGAAGGAACCTCTGGAGGAAAATGAATGCTGGAAGCAGCCATGCTCCCGCTTTTATTAACGAGGACTGCGTCGTGCAGGCACAGGAGGGACATACAAGCAGGCGGCTACTAGCAACCAAAAAACCTCCAGGGAGACATTCCATTGAGGACAATGTAATGCAAAATTATCAGATTAATATGTTCGGCAAATAAGAAAGAACATTTTGCCGGCCCTCAGCCCGGCCGGCTAAAAATGGTTTCTTTTTTGCCTAAAACATACTTAACCAAAGGCCCGCCCTGCCTCCCCTCTCGAGTCACCGCCTGACAGATCGAAAGGAAAATTAATGCCGGAAGCAACCATGCTCCCGCTTTTATTAAGGAGGACTGCGTCGCACAGGCGCAGAAGGGACATGCAAGTAGGCGGCTACTAGCAACCGAAAAACCTCCAGGGAGACATTCCATTGAGGTCAATGTAATGCAAAATTATCAGGTTAAGTATGTTTTAGGCAAAAAAGAAACCATTTTTAGCCAGCCGGGCTGAGGGCCGGCAATATGTTCTTTATTTAACTATAGTAAAAAAGTTTGGGCGTTCAGTCAGCAGCGAATTCGTGTTCCCCGTGCTCTAATATCGCTTCCTCCATTTACCTTTGTTGCCATTGTCAAGCTTATGCCACAGGTGCTAAAACACAATTAGGAGGTGGGTGGGGGACCACCCTTCGCTTCATAACATGTTATCTCAGACGGGGGGGGGGGGGGGGGGAACAACCAATCCGCGGAAACACCATAAGGTGGCCACGTACTCCAGGGCCAATTGGAACGCCGCTCTAGATTTAGTGCTCTGTGTGTGCTCTGCATCTTTAGCTTGGGTCTCACGATGATGCCAGGGCCCTGGTTCTCCATGGTTCATGTACACAGTGGAGGTGGCAAGCATGCACACGGACATAGACAATGCACAGTGGAGAGTGGATTATGTGCTGCTGGGACTACGGTTCCTGGTGCGCAAGTATAGTCACAGGTGCACAGTAGCAGTGGGAGTGTCGGTCACACAGGTCATGCACAGGGACACAGTGCAATGACACGAATTCACGAGTGACACGGTTGAATACTGTGTTCGTTGTGTAGGGATTTGCGTCTGGTTGGCTTGTGCAGTTGTATTTGAGTGTTTGCTTGTTTATATTTACTGTCTGTAGTAACGTGTACGGCTTCAGGCCATGGCCCTTAATAAAGTCAATTCAATTCGATTCAGGTGCCACGATGTTTTAGATCCTGTAGTAGGGTACGTGGTGTAAGGCCGATGCCCTTAGGAATAAAATTCAAATTCACAGGTGCTCCACGCAATACCACTTTGGTTCTATCTGCAGCTTCTTACAAGGCGGTTCTGAGGTCGTCGACTCTGCGTTTGTGGAATGTAGAGTGGTCAGCAGCGACTACTGGTCGCACGCTGTATGATACTTCCCTGGTCTGTGGCTATGACATTGTCCTACACAGTCTACCATTCTGGATGGGGCGCCCACTATCTCACTATTCGATCGTTATTCCCCTCGCTTACAAACATGGTTGGCTGGAGCCTGTCTGCGACCTGTGAGTGTGGAGAAATAGACACTGTCGTCCATTTTTGCTACATTGTGTCAGGTTTCGACAAGCGCATGCAAGGGTTCTGGAGTGGATTAAAGAGGATGTACCACTGAATATTGTTCTCCGTGCAGTGAACATCCGTGAGAACATGTCTCGTCTCCGTGCAGTAGCGAGATCTGCACGTGCTACAGGTTTGCTGGCTTAGGTAAGTTGCATTTGCACCGGTGCTAAGCCTCAACATGCACTTGTGTATCCAAGGTTCACAATGGAAGCTGCTGAGTGGTTCCAGGTACACAGTGGAAGTGGGTGCTCGCTTCAAAGTGCGCGGTGGAATTGGTTCCTCGGCTTGAGGTGCACGCAGTTTCGTCGGCACGCGGGCAGGTGCGCACAAACGCATGGTGGGATGACACCTGCACGGTAATGGTAAAGACTGTGACTCAGTGGTTGTGCCACTCAGGCACGTGGCAGGATCTGGATGGTGATCCACAAATGGTACTGACAGAAGTGATGGTGACGTTCCCTTAGCCATGCTGTAGTTGGTTGTAGTGAGGCATAGTAGTAGTGGTTGGTAGCTGAGTGCTTTTATTGGGTTATTGGGCTCGGTGTATGGCTTGTTGTTTTTGCTGTTTATGTATCACTGTAGTTAATTGGGGGGGGGGCATAGCTTAAGGCTACACCCCCAATAAACACATTTATTACAGTCTGCCTATTCTCGATCTCGTCCCTGTTTAGTTGAATAGTATATTTCGTTCCTGTTTTTTTTTTTTTTTTGGTGGAGAACAATACAACGCAATTCCCTTTTCAGGCAGTCCTGTCTACTATTGTTGTCATTGTTATGCTTTAGCCATTGCTATGCTGATGCTTCTGCCGGATGCTCAATGCTGCACTATCGGTGGTCAGTTTCATCTCTGGCGAACTATGATGTTAGATTGGGTACAATTATTATAATCAAATTAATACAATAACAGTTAATAAATCGATGGAAAAAGAATGAGTTGTGCGAGATGACAACCGCAAGCAAACAACAATGGCACGAAGCATGACAGCGCTTTATTTGGCCTGAGTGCCTTCCTTTCGGCAGAGCAGTGAACGGCGTCATACGGGGCGCTTGGTGTTGCTCGGTGCTTGGGCTGATGACCTTGCTGTTCAGTCGTAATGAAAGCCAACAGTTTTAAAATAAATTAAGGTTAACCAAAAAAGCGGTAGGGATTCCAGAAGGGTTAGGTGCCACTAACACTACTCCCGAGCTTAACGTATGAAATTCAGGTCTTTTAAGAAAGTTCCGAAGACATACCTCTTTTAAAAAGGCGCAAGAGTTGACGTCAGTATGGTTCAGCGGTAGGACCTGCTTTCAAAAGTCGTGGGTTCGATTCCCCATTCAGGCATTCTGACATTTTAAGTCCAAAAGGCATCGCAAACAGGTTTGCATCTGTATTTATTTATCCGATTAGCTTCTCGTTCTGTTTTCGTTCTGTTCTCGTAATTTCCTCTACGTGTTGATACCCTGCCGACAACCTTGTCACAACACAAAAAAACTAGGTTAAATGGGTTAACCAAGTCTTGCATATTTTTTGCTATATTAACATTGCACTCAGTTCTAGCAACGTTTGTTTTCGTATCGAATTTTTTATTTAAAAATATTCATTTGAACCATTCTGAGTTGAAAATGACTTCCTACACGTGGTTGAACTCGGCGTCATCTTACCTGGCTTTGGCAATATGTAAAACGCATAGCACAGCGTCGTTTAACCTTCGGGAGCAGCAGCACTAACTGAAACCGGTGTTGCCCGCAATTTTCGACGTTTGCGTTCGGACGGATGGGTCCAGTCATTTATCAAAAATCATATTTATGACGTCACAGTCATTGCGCTCCATTCGTCCTGCCGTATACGTGTGACGTCAAACCCAAGGACCGGTCTTGGGGTTCAAGCTATAGCTACGCTGTCCGCATCACGTCTGTGTGTTTATTAACAGCGTTCCGTTCTATTGAACGTTTTCAATCGATTCCGGTCTGAGAAAGATGAAGAGCTAGAGCAACGCGAACCTTTGGGTGGAGGAAGGTGGAGAGAGGCTCGGCGGGGAGGCGCAGGGGCGGTGGGGGGAGGGGGAGGGAGAATACTGCGCATGCGTAGAACATCGCCATGTTGCTGTTTCCCCGTTCGCCCCGCTTTCTAGCATGACAGTATACGCTTGAGAGTGGGTCCGCACCGTCAAGTCCCGGCAATCCTCTTCATTCATCCGTGCTTACGGTAAGACCAAATCTTTCCTTTTCAATTGGGAGAATGGCGTTCGCTCATGTTTACCGGCGTCGTCAATCGAAACCGACACCAGCATCCCGCCCGATATGCGAACAGCGGGAACAAACAGGCATTCCCACACGTGCAGCCCTGTGCCCGCCCCTCTTTTCCCAACAACAACCTGTAGCTGCAGAGCTCGATCGGCACGAACGGACGCCTCAAAATGTGGGGTTGTCCCTCCTCCTTTTGTCCCGCCGACTGAGATTTGTGATTTGCTGTTTACAGTGTCGACGCGGATTTTTGTTGGCGTATAGTTGGCATGGCATGCGAGGAATCTAGAGTTTGTGCGTTTTCAGAATCGGGTGGGGGTGAATTATTTCGGGAGGGGTCCGTTTGCATTTGCGTTGTTGGCTAAAGCCACCAACCCGCGGTGGTTTCTCGAAAATGGCGCTTTTAGAAAGCTCGTTCTTTCTTAGTTGATGCTGTGCAAAAGAGATGAAGGCTTACAACGAACGCCCACGAAGCTTCGATCCGGACAAATTTAACTCCTTTGTGTTTCCCCGTCGGCTTTCTCAGGTCGACAGAAGCTTGGCTATAATTAACAAAGACAATGCGAATTCGCACGAATTTCAAAGAATATAACGGCAATCTGGAAAGCTTTGCAGTGGGTTGAATGACGAAAATACAGGATTGGAACAAATCGCAAACTCTGATTGCAGAAAACAAATTCCAGATTACAACTTTCGGCTCACTGTTTGTTTGGATTTCCATGGACTGTAGTAATCCAAACATCGTTAATTCTGCTTTGGTTTCATCACAGCTTTAAAAAAAAACAAAAAACAGCTGCGATGTGGACTAGATGATCAATAACCCTCCTCCCGGCCCGCTTCAAAAAAGTAATCAAGTCAGGATTATCAGAAATATACACATGAATATTAAAACCCAGTTAAATTAATGATTTGGAGCTTCCAACATGTTTCAACATCAGGTATTGAAACACTCATTCTCCCGTTGGCACTGCTACTTTGATATTTGTTTTGTCTGTTTTTTTTCATCACTGTGTTGTGTTTGGATAGAATGGAATAATTTATCTTCACGTTTGGCCGTTCCATCGTATCTTCTCATCTTTGTCAAAAAGGGGTTCAAGGGGTTTTAGCGAGCGTTTAACCACTCCTGGTCATCTGCCCGACGAAGCCCTAATGGCCCTATGTCATCTTTATGTGCAGTACTACAACAATCGGTAGAAATAACAATGAAACTCTATTACGAACAATCTACAACAACCGATGGCACAACAAAGATTCAGTGTTTCCACGCACGGGTCCGTAAAAAAACTGGAAATATCTTAGAAAGCAAACATGAAATTTCAGTCCTGGAAGAGTTCTTGAATAACTTGAAAAAAGTCTGAGGTCCTGGTAAAAAAAATCTAACTCATCTATCCCACCTAAAACCACTGAACCAGGATTCCCTGAAATTGTGACGTTTAACCAGGACACGTTTGCTTCATGATTTTTTTTTAAATCAGTTGTTGTGTTCAAACCCGTATCGCATGTGGTTTGGAGACGAGCAAGGGGCTGCTGGTGCACCCTCACAAAGCTCACAAAGCTCGCGGTCTGCCTTGAAACCTGATGTTAGCCCCCACCTAGTATAAGTTGCTGTTAAACCAGGATGTCTTGCAAAAAGTTAAAGGTAGATCTAATCCTAACTTAAGATATTTAAGGTTTCGTCGATATTTATATCCCTTTTGTCGGGCTATCTACGACGGCATATACACGTGGACACTGATAAACTCATCAAATAGCAGCCCGCCTTTAGATAGGTAGGTCATTTTTTGCTGTGAGGGTGCATGGTCGTAAATCCACTGAACTCTCTTCCTACGAATGTAGTATTCGCTAAAACTACAAACGCTAAATCGGTAAACCATGTTTGAAATGAGTTTGACCTTAAACGTTTTTTTTAAAGACCGGAATGTTGCGGGAGCCCCTGAGAAAAAATAATAAATTTTAAACTTTAAAATTTACACTTTTGCTGTAACTTTTTTTAATGAATGGAGCAGTATAAGTGGCCATAACCCTGCTCTTTCCATCGCACCGTTACGAGTGCCAAACTACGATATTACTATTAACAAGAATTTATAGGGTTGGGGAGGAGAATTTGTGACTGAGACCCAAACTGTAATGTCTTGGATACATCGTATTAGTTCAGTGTTAGTTTATAGAGGGCGCCATGTGTTTTATGTGGGTATTTCTATTCAGTTTTCAGCCTAAAATTAAACTAAACTAAACGAAACTTAGCTTGATTTTAATTATTATTTAGCCTAGCTTAGTTGTAATTTAGTTTACTTTAGATTTGGGCTGAAAAATGAGTAAAAATTATCAGATGGAACACGTGGTGCCCTCTGAAAACTAGGACTGAACTAATGGGAACCGATCTAACGTGTTTCAATAGGGACTTTTTAGAGTTACAAATTCTCCTCCCAAACCCTATAAATTCTTGCTATTAATGATATGCAGCGCCAGTGTTTCAGCGTTATTACGGGATAGTTCTGCGGGACAAAATCTGTCACGAATAGCTTCAAACAATATTGGTAAGGCTGCCTGTAAAACATTTTTTTTTTATATAAATTTGTTCCATTGTATGTAAAATACTCGCTCGTGGTCCTTGAGTTTACTTTTCAATTCCTGGATATGTTCTGGGAGAGTCCCGGAATTTCAAATTTGTTGGGTGTTTTACCAAAACCTGCTACCTGCGTATCACCACGCATAGTACATTACGCTAGTTTACGCACAAACGCTAAAAAAAATCCGTGAAGACACACATGTTTGACATATTGATTGAATTCGCCTGTGGTCTTCAGCCATTAAAGGTGGATATTCATGAAGGGAAATTACATTCTTTCGTCGGTCCGTTTGTTGTTTCCCGGCTCGTTAACGCTTCCAGCCAACGAAAAAAGAATCAAAAAATGTGCCTCCTCAGCCATTAGGGATAAGAGACCAGGAGTCAAGGACATAAGCACAACTCAATGCTGGATCCAGGGTAGATTCTTAAGACTTAATTGATAGGAACCGTTGCAGCAGAACGAAGGGTCCTAGGACGTTGCTGTGTCATCGAGACAGGGACCCACCAGGCCATTTGATGCGTAAGTCATTAGTCCTGGATGTTCACATACGATCTACGACGGCAGAAAGTTGTGACATCCTTCTTTCGGCCCATCAATCTGAACCCTAACTATTCTAATCTCTAATAGCCTTAAATTTTAATTTTCCCACTTTGCTTATTTATTTAGGGTTTAATTCCCCAGGCGGTTTATGGCCTCGCTTGTTTCCACTTATATAGGTCCTTGTAAGGCAGGCCAGCATAACCCAAACATCATTGGTAACTCCTTAAACTGGTCCGCAAATTGACATCAAGTAATCTCCGTTTATATATCCCGACCTTTACATTGAGAGAATTTAGAATTATATCAACATCAGCTCGTAACATCGGTTGACGTAAGATTTGGTTACAGGACCAATTGACAAACGGACTCGGTTAATGTAAAATAAATCCACCCAAAACCAAAACTGGTGTAAGAGAAGTCGCCAAGTTTCCAAAAAAGGGTCGGCCTTTGAAAGTAGTGATATCATTCAACAAGGGAAAGGCCACCAAGGTTAATCCTATTAGCCAAGTTAATCGCACCTACTAATAGTTTGAAGGTTAAATGAAAACTAGAAGAAACTAGAAAACTAGAAGATGAAACTAGAAGATTGCATTCGGTGCTATTAACTTGGCTAATAGGATTAACCTTGGTGGCCTTTCCCTGGTTGAATGATATCACTACTTTCAAAGGCCGACCCTTTTTGGAAACTTGGCGGCTTCTCTTACAGTTTTGGTTTTGGGTAGATATCGCAACTTTCATAGGCCTGTGAATGTACAAAGAATCCCACGGTCTAATCGTCACCTCTACCTTTTTTTGTCTGGAGGTATTTTGTGTACATAAATTTTCTCATTCATAATTTTCACATTTGCCATTCCAAATAAATTAATAACAAGCAAGGACTTAATAAGTTCGTACGCAATAAAAGATACCCTGTCTCGTAGTGAACCAGTAATGAGAAATTTATTCAGGCCGTGGCCCGAAGCCAAACACTCTGCTGCAAAAGTTACCTTACTTTTAACGAGCGTTAACCACTCCTGGTCATCTGCCCGACGCCCTAAGTGAACCACCTATTTGCAACAACAATGTATTCTGACAATTAAGTACTGAAACGATACGCGTATAACACTTGAGCATGTTATAATCTACTGTTGAATGACAATACAAACAATGGTGGCCAGTGATGGTATGTCTGAAGTTGTGACAGTGCTGCACCAGGTCGGGGTACCGGGAGTGCCTTACCTTTGTTAAACCCCCCCCCCCCCCCCCTGTGAGAAAAAACCTGGGGCCCCTATTATTGCGGGGTGAATTCAAAAATTTTCGGTGTGGTATCAGTACCACAAATTTGTTGTAGGCTACATGTTACTACGATTTTTTCATGAATTATACAATGAAAATTTTGAAATTTTGGCCAGAATTTATTATTTTGTTTTATTGCCTTGGGATAGGGTACAGAAGAGATAAATGTTTGCTTGGCCTTGCATTACCTGAAATTGAAGTT
>JAHWFP010248571.1:409-19687 GCA_023313725.1 Lithobius niger
CAGCTCTGGGTCCTGTGGCCGCCCTCAGTAGTATAAATACTTAGCGACTTGTTAGCCAATGCTACGTGTCATGTGTATTATTGCGCTGTAGTCAGGAGGTAGCATTCTCACGAGCATTTTACTGCAAAAGAGGCTGGCAATCTGTTCGAAAGTCATAGCTATCACAAAATTTGTAACTCCTAGGACTATTTTCAGTAGTGACGATTACTTAATTCTGGCCTTAACGTACAACTTTCACTGACCAGTGGCAATCACAGTGCTACTATCAATATCTGACTGCCCCAATGCTTGAATGAATTTATGCATATGCAGAGTGATTTTGTGTCGCACCGATAAAGTTCCGTTAACAGGATGGCCCTTCCTGGCCTCTGTAGTCCCGGCATGTACCAGCCATCCTTCCACCTAGCAACCACTGTTTGCAGAATGAACTGGAAAAAAGAGTTGTCACTCGAGGTTTGTGAACTAAACCTTGTGGACACAATTCTCTACGAAGATTCCTATGACTTCTTGGATTGGGTCTAATATTTCACTCTTTCAGTGCAGCAGGTTCTCTCAAGAAACAATTGCAGAGTGCTTCTATCTTTCCATCTGGGTGGGGGTATGGGAGTGATGCGGCTGCCTATTTCCGACATGACATCGGTTTTGGGGCCATTCGCCACCAGACAGCAGAGATAATTGTTGCGAAGCTGCGCCAGTTGTATAACGGCGGATGCCTACGTCATGTCACTCTTTAATGATGACTGATTCTACGCAATCTGGGGTTTCGATTTTGGCAGCATCTCATCCCGTAGCTGTGCCTCCATCAACTTTGTCGGTGACAGTGTTGTCTGCTATCTCCTCGAGTTGTTTTTCACCAAAGAGTGTGTTAGAAAGGTTATTTTGTCAGCAACTGTGCGACGAATCACTTTGTACTTGGGATAACTTAATTCCAACATAATATTTTGTCAGCAGCCGGAATAGTCTGCTGAAGGATAACGTCACTTCTGTAGGAGATAAAGTGTGCGATGTTGGGTGCTAGCAAGGGGATGTCTGCTCAGTGGGGTTAGAGCCACCATCCCCGCTGTCTCAACCATCACAGCAAACAAGACGTGTGCAGTTTTTAACTATAACGCGCTCGCCTTCGTTTTAATACTGCTCATCCCAACAATGCTCTCCATAAGCCCTACCTACTCCAACATCTTTGGCCAGAGCAGGCGTTGAAGCTTGACAAAAGTAGCTCCTTCAGGTTCATGAAGGTCAACAATACTCGCATTTTTTAACGCAGCACCAAAAGTCCAAACTTCAACGAAGACCCACTGTGGAAGAGAGGAAGCAAATTTGAATTTGGGAGTTCATTTGAATGTAAAGAAACGGATGTTTAGTGAGTGTGAGTCTCTAGACTGCCTGAGGAAGGCAATTTGTAAGAATTGATCAAAATTCGTTGAGGTTTTAGTGTGAATTTTGGACGTATGGTGCTGCTTTAAAAACTAAGTATTGTTGTCATGAGTTTTCACCAAAGTAACATAACGATTCGTCCGTTTTCCTAATATTTTATGGAGGTATACTGATCTACGGTGACCAGTACACATTTCAAAACGGCAACGAAACACTCCCAGAAAGTGACAACGAACACTTCCAGAATGTGATTTTTAATCGGTTTTTCACTTTGTGCTTTAAAATCAAGCTGCCCTCACCCATAGAGATATCTACAGACAGACTGTTTAGCCCTTGTTTGGGCTCGTCAGTAGAGAATACTCTGTGGATTAGAGCATAGGTACCTTACTAGTGGTAAATAAACAAGTCAAAAGCAGACTGGCCTGAACAAGTTAAGAAGCAGAAACTACTGCTTGTATGGGGCTCCATTGTATTGAATGTTAGACATCCACATCTGTAGAACATTCAGTAGCATGGGAAAAAAAAGTAAGGTCGTTATGTGTAATTTGGGTTAAGGCAACCAAACTTTAAAAACCTGCGTAGTGTTTTACTTCGACGAAAGCATTTCGCAACATTCTTATTCATTTCACAAATCACGCTTATATTTCAAAAGATGAGCCCTACGAATATCGGAAGCCACCAACACCGCCATTTCCTGCAAACAACACGATGTAACCAAGTATTAATCTATTCTAGGAGAAGAGGCGTAACTTCAAAATTTGGGCCCGGAGGCTACTGTGCAGTGGAGGGCCCCCCCCTTATAAAAAAAAAAAATTAGTGATTTCCATACAAGAGAGGCCAGTGGAGGGCCCTTTTCATTAAAAAAGAAATGCCACACAATGCATGAGCCCAGTAGAGGTCGCCCCCCCCCCCCCCTCTAAAAAAAATGTTTTTACAGTGCAGTGGAGAGGCCATCTCTTCCTCTTCATAAAAAATGCCAGTTTTGCCATACAGGCGAGAGCCCAGTGTAGGCCCTTCATAACAATAATTGCAGTTTTTGCCACATAACGTAACAGCCCAATGGAGCCCCCTCTCTTTCATAAAAAAAATAAAACAAATAATCTTTTGCAACACAAGACACAACTTTTTCTCATGAAACTTTTGCAGCAACTTACTTATGCCATATTTTGTGGTTACAAACAAATTTTAAATTAGGGCCAGTGAGGGGGCCCCTAAAGTCAGTGGGCCCGGAGGCGGCTGCCTCCTCTGCCTCATTGTAGTTACGCCACCATCTAGGAGGTGCCTGGACATCAAACGGACGTTTTTTAGTTAATATTTGAACTGGTTTGTCGTAAATTTGCAGACACGGTCAGTATATCTGTTGTGAAATGTCAGTGAGCTTCGTGAACCAAATGAGAATGCAACCAAACTTTGTTATTTAGGCCCTATCATCTTGGGAATAGCTCCATTCAAGACCTATAGGAAAAAAGTTCCAAAGGTTGTATTTGAACGTCAAAATTGGTCAATTTTTTGTGAAATTATCTCCATAATTACCTCCACAAAAACGCTGAAAAATGGCAGGGTAAATCATTCTGCTATAGAGCCAGCAGTACTGCGACGCTGCGTTGTGGTAGCTCTGTCACAAGGCCTCTCGGTTAAGGAGTTATCGTAAAATCACAAGTAGAAACCCCCGCTTAATTCACTCTCCATGCAAACCACTAAAGTCAGTAAGTCTGTCCTTAGCATATTTTCACAGGGTATTCTTGCAGTACCAAACTCTTGCAACCTTTACCCTTGCTGTTAAGGATCAACCGATACAGAAAAATACCGATCCGATCCAATACCGATTTTTTCGCCACAGTCCGATCCGATACCGATACCGATTTAAAAAAAAAAGACGGTGGGTTAGAAAGTCAAACTCGTATTTTATCATTCTTAAATTGTATGCAAGAAAACGTAAATTTCTGATTTTTTTTTAATCAGTGGTGTCATATCCGCAGGTGTACCTTCAACGATGAGACACTGCAGATAGGCCTAATCAGAAGTCACCCTGAAACTGACAATGCGCGCGCGATGAATTCACTAAGCAGGTGTGCAGATGACTTCATGAAATACAAGCGATGCTATGCAGGAATGGTTTCTCTCAAGCTTGGCTGAGTAGCCCTCGCACACGGAAGTTGGTCGTATCGGCTAAAATATTGGTAAATAAATACCGATACAGATCCGATACCGATACACAAAAAATAGCCGTTAATATCTGTAAATCTGATACCGATTTTAATATGTCTATCCCTACTTGCTGTTTGTAGCCTCTGTTAAAAGTGTGTTTTGTTTTCACATTGTATTTTAGTTTGATGCTGGCGCTTCATGACACTGTGGGGGAAAAAGTCCATCTTCATGAAGTGCCTTACCATGGCTGCAGGGGATGATGGGGACATCCTGAAAGAAGCCTTGATGATGAAAAGGTCACAAAACAAAAGACCCTTCAGTCCTACTAACTACAAGCATCGCTGGTTCGTCCTCACTGTCGAGTCGCTCCTTTACTATGACGGAACTTCAGCTGAAGTAAGTTTAGTGTGGAAAACATTTTATTAGGCTTACACACTGAAAAATCAAACAAAATGCAGGGTTCGTGCGCTAACTGGAAAAGGCTGGAATTGTGGGAGCGTCTACGTTTTTTTCCAGGCCTTTAAAAGTTGGAATTATGACTGATCGTGGAAAAAAGCCCTGCGACACCACTTCGAAATAGCATTACGAGTGTTACATCCGCGCGGTATCAGGCAGGAAAAGCGTGGAATGTATTGATAGTAATGATCAAGGAATTATTCGGGGTTTATTATTTTTTTAAATATTTTGTTACCTTGAATCTACTAAAATTGTCCATTCTTATAAACACTTAAATCCATAAGTTAAAGGAAAAAAGTTGGATAAAACTCTTGCAACTTTCCCCTTAGGCTACATATCTAACTATGTTTATTCCTCTTCCAAGATTTCTGCTCTTTTGGTTGCTACCGTTCTAATCCTAAAAAAATGCTGTAGAAAATGGAACTTTAGACCCTGGAAAAAGCCTGGCATTTGGTTTAAGTTACTACGTACAAACCCTGAAAACTGTAAAGCAACAACCAGAAAATTATAAAGCAACATCCAGAAAATTATAAAGCAACATCCAGAAAATTATAAAGCAACATGCAGAAAATTATAAAGCAACATCCAGAAAATTATAAAGCATTAACGCCCAGAAAATTATAAAGCAACGTACAGAAAATAATACAGCAACAGCCCTAAAATTATATAGCAACGCCAAGAAAGTTATAAAGCAGCATCCAGAAAATTATAATGCAACATCCAACTGCTACAGCCAGAAAATTATAAAGCAACAGCCAGAAAATTATAAAGCAACATCCAATAAATTATAAAGCAACATGCAGAATATTATAAAGCAACATGCAGAAAATTATAAAGCAACATCCAGCAAATTATAATGCAATAGCCAGAAAATTATTTGGGGCCAAAGCTTTGCTTTGGGCTAGTCTAAGTTGGGTATGGAACGTCACAACTGCTCATGCGCTACTATTTTTAGGTTTTTTATGGCTTTTTGTTAGCCTTGTGTGAGCGCCCGCTCAGGCTTGTTGCTTTTGTTATATCGATGCCCATTCCTCAGGTCTATTATGTTTTTTTTTTCCGTGTGTCCTTATTGCAGCAATCCTGCATCCTGCATTAGTATGTCTCCTCTGGCCCACAAAAGGCTCATTGGCTGTACCGACCTGATGCGGGAAAGGTGCAGTACATCCGTGCTCACCCTACTTGCATCCCACAAGTTCGTGCAGTCAGACCAGGTCTCTTTGGGTCTGCCCAGAGCAGCATCTTTCTTCGGAGGCGGTGCTCCACGAGTCCGCCCCATTTTTTGCCACATTTCATGTTTTTTTGGATAATAATAAACAGTTTTACCATATACTTCTGTTCGTGTCGATTCATACCCTTGCTTAGATAATGCAACAGCCAGAAAATTATAATCAGCCGGAAAACTATAATGCAACAGCCAGAAAATTATAATGCAACAGCTAGAAAATTATAAAGTAACATCCAGAAATTAACAAAGCAACATCCAGAAAATAATAAAGCTATATCCAGAATATTATAAAGCAACATCCATACACCGCAGGTACACTGACCCTCACAACTAGAGTAGTTTTATTTCAGTTAGCCGAGAGTGTATGCAAAGACCCACAAAAATATTTTAAAAAATGGAAAATTTTCCACTGGTATTTTGGCCTAACACATGCAATGATGTAAAGATGAAATATTGTAAATTATTTGTTTAAAAATCTCAATCAACTTTTGATTGACAATTTGGATTTTTGAACTAGTGTGCCTCCTGACGTTTGCGATATATTTCTCTTGTTACTTTCACGCAACAGCAGCGAGGTAAAGAAAAAGGCATCATAGAGTTGAAGTCCGTCAAAGCAGTTGAGCATGTCAGTGACTACGCTTTACAGAAGAATAATGCGTTTCAAGTAAGTTAAAAGTATTAGGCCTAGTTTGTTCATACATCCTCATCCACTTTTCCAGTAAGTTTTTTTTAACTTTCAACCTTTAGATTATTCTTAATATATGATTATTAATACATGATTTTTTCCTTTTTTAGATTATTTATGAAAATCATATATTGTACATAATTGCCAATTCCTCTGATGAACGACACGAGTGGGTTACACTGTTAAGAAGATGTAAGTACTTAGGAGAACAACTTTGAGCGTAACAAACAGTATAAACTTGTTATTTTTGGGACTTGTAAATGCCGCTAAAACTTAATCAAGTGGTTCTTGGCGCATGCAAAGTTTTTCATACAGGAGTCTAAAAAAACTTTTTGCTTACACATCAATGCCTTCCTGGAGCCGATGACCATGTCAGCCCTTTGCGCTTCCATTCATATGATCGCCTGGAAATGGATCTAAGGACATGGAAGAGGCGTGTCACAACTAAAAACTCCCAGAAGACAAACTCGCGCTCAAATTAAAAAAGAAACAAATTCTACCGTCAAAGTAGGATGGTTCGTTTTTTCAACTAAAAACTTGGATTTAACGAAAGACTTTCCATCTAATGTGCACTCTGAACGTGGGTGAACCCTGTATTAACACATAGATATTGTACTCCTCAACAAAATATAAACTAAAGTTTTTCGTAGGGGGAAAAAAACTATCGCCCACATCTACGAAATATTGAATAAAAAGTAGCAAAGCTTATGGTGGTTTTGTACCATTGACCAACGGTATGTAATCGTCCTTTTTAAAACTGCACACTCTGACGAAGATAGCCGCTATTCACCGCCAATTCAGTGAACATTTTTACAGTGTTTGTTTGTGGTTTTAGTATATAAAAAAAGAAATAATGTAACTGATTCAAGTCGCAGTGCAAGTTTCTTCCCTCAAACGTAGCCAAATCTCTTTGTGTGATGTGTTTTTTCAACTTAAGAAGGGTGTTTACAATTCAGCTTTTCAGTTATTTTATTTATCCTAACTCTTTTTTTATTTTATCCCGCTGATAATTTTGTTATCGTTAAGTATTGCTTGTAGTCTAGCTTATGTAATATTTTCTTCTTATTAGTGTGCCAAGACAATAAAAGCCTGAATGAGCGGTATCACGGAGGTATATTAAATGGGCGACGGTGGACGTGTTGTGGCAACTTCAAAAATGCTCCTGGTTGTGAAAAGTGTTGGGTGGTAGTACAGAAAAAGGAAGATACTGGTATGTAAATATCAAAGAGTTGGGTGGCGGCCCATAGGTTAATACGTACGGTTAGCGTGTAATATACATTAATAAGTTTCTATGCATAGTTGACATACATTAATACAGAGGGCTTGTACATTACCAGGAAAGTAAGATTGTACCGAACACCAATTTTTTAATCGAACCGAACCAAACCGAACAACCCTTAAAGAACTCCAAACATTTTCGAACCGAACAAAAATGTACCAAACCGATAGGGGTGTGCGAGTAGAATAATTTTAATTCGAGTCGAGCCGAGTTTGCAACAGAAGAATTGGGTATCGAGCTGAGTTTGAGTAGTTGGTTTAAAACACACTTATTTAGCAGGTGTCTATTTTTTATTTGTTAGTGTAATAACAATAAGATGCTGCTTAACGGACTGTATGGGTCAGTGTGTTGAACTTGTTTTCCAGTTTTTAGGAAATAACTTTAAAATGGTTTAAGCTCTAATGGCTTTTAATTTACACCACTGGAGAAAACTCTCGTCGAGACGATGAATTTGGTATATTTGAATGTCAAAATCGGTCAAAAATTGGCGAAGTTATCGCATTTTCACCGGATTCGAGTTTCCGAGTATGGATGTGAGTGACGAGACGAGTTAGAGTACGCGTTTCATACTCGGCTCGAATTTTTCAACTATCACACATCCCTACAAATCAATCATCACTTAAAATAAAACTCATTTCATACATTTTCGTATATTTACCAAAGTACACGTTTCTTAACGAATGGAAGTATGTTCGCATGGATTTGTAGTGCACAGATGTTAGAAACTCGGTTTGAGCATAAAGAAATCTATTTATGAATTCTCCCTCGTAACTTCCAAACGGTTAGTTTGAAATTGTGGTTTAGACAATTAGAAAGCTGGCGAAAACCTTCAAAATGATTCGAAATATATTGCTATGGTCAATACAGTGAAAACTTTGACTCGTCATAAAAAGAACACCAAAAAGTTCGCTTAAATTCACTTCAAGGGCACCTACTTTGTCCTGCAAATTTTCGACATCTCTCAGATGTCTTCTTCAGAGCGAGTTCGGATGCACAAGTGGTCGAAAGAAAGATGTAGTTCAAAGTCCGAATATCTTCAAGGCATGAAGAAGACATCTGAGGGATGTCGAAAATTTGCAGGACAAAGTGGGTGTCCTTGAAGTGAATTTAAGCGAACTTTTTGGTGTTCTTTTTATGACGCTTCAAAATGATGTATTCAAACATCAAAATCCTTTAATTAGAAGTAGAAACCCGTTAGATTCGGTATTTTTCTTTTGAAGGCAAACACCCTCTGTGCCATCTTTGGTTCAGTATAACCTTACTGGAAAGGCATGAAATTCAGTTAGCTAATTTCCAGTTTTTGAAAAGTATGGAATTCTGTCGGACGATCAATATTCGACTGAAAAAATGTGGTATTTGCTTGTGTTGTAATTTTTAAGAAATAAATTGGGGCGTATTTAGGTACGTTAAAGATGCCAAGTTGTGAAGTAATTTCCAATTTTAAATGTTTTAAAATAAATGTTGGATTATTATGCTGATAATATTCTTTACGCAAACACGGACGACAACTAAAAGTCCACCTGAATTTTTGGCGAATACACACAGAGTCTGGGTAATTTCACGATCATACTTAAAGCAAACTTAGCAAAATACAACAGTAAAACTAATGTACTTAATTCGAAAAAGATTGTTGCAGTCAGTGTGCAGTCTAGAGTAGCGTAGCATATGGCAAACGTTCGTAATGAAACAACGGCAATGGCATTACAGTCCACTGCAAGACTGCGCAGCATGAGAGTAATTGTCATCAGCAAGAATACGCATACTCTTCGCAGGTCTATCTCCACGCAGGTCCCCCACCTCGGGTGTCTCGAGTCCCTCGCCTTACAACAACACCAGAAATATGGAAAGACTTCGATGAACATCCAAGGTCCTGGATTCCTGAGGGTCTCTCACTTGGTGAGCTGCGGTTTCTGCAAGAAGCTTAACTGTCAGTGGGAGTTGGAAGGAGATGAATCGAGCAGACATCCTTATGCATACTGGAGGCTGCGAGGATAGCCAATTTTGAATTCGTTGGTAACAAAAACGAAGGAAGATATTGTAGGAAGTCCCAATAATCTAATACCAATTAGCTCTCACCCACAAGAGAGGGTGAGAGCTAATTGGTATTAAATGATCAATTGGTAAAAGTTGTCCTAGGCCTGGGTGTCAACCATTCAGTAGAATGGAGCCCCAAACAAGCAGAAGTTTCTCTTATTTCGCTTGCTGAAACCGTATTCGTTTCGCCCTTCCCAATAATCTTTGAAGCCTGGTTGTAGGAAGTCCCAATAATCCTTGAAGCCTGATGAAGACACCTGTATGGGGTCGAAAATCTGCAAGACAAAGTGTTTGTTGTGAAAGTGTGCGGACATTTTTATCCGGGTTATTGTTTTAACCTTTATCCTTAACAAATAAGAATAAAGGCGTTGTGTTAAGTGCTAGACTGAACCCATATCACATACGTGAATGATCGTATAAACGCCTAATTGTTTGTGATTCAGTTAGGCCTTAGCACTTTCCCTGGACAGAAGTAAGATTTGAAAAATGAATACGGCCCACCCCTCTTTTTTTATCGAGTGAATTTTGGAAGCCCATGGGCATTTAAGCGGCTATTTACAGTAATTTGATTTTGAAATGTCTATTTCATCTATTTTTTATTTGTGTGCAGTGTGTATATTTTTATTTAACATGTTTCAGTTACTGCCGATTGCCTTCCTATACCACGGCCACAGGTGTGAACAAATTACCATTTCAAAAGTTCTAATTTCAAAATTATAAGTTTTCTTTTCTGCTCATCTTCTATGATTGCTTTGACCATTTGCAGCCGCCACCTGTAAAAGTCCTTCCGACTAAAGTTGTAGTTGCCTTGTACTCCTTCACCGCCATAGAAGAAGGAGATCTGAATTTAAAGGAAGTAAGTGCTGCTTTCTTGTTTCTTTTGGCGATGATCACTTTATCCTCTTCTGCCACGGTCCATTTTTCAGGTGCTATTCATACGTAGATCGGTGTACTTCAAGCCACTTGGATTCTCACCATCTAGCTACAATGACCTGATTTTTTTTTCATCATATTACTCTACTTTTCTCTTTCAAGAATGTAAAACTCTAGGACAATCTAACTTTAAACTTGTAGTTTAAATCTTACATCTGCTAATTTTAAAGCTAAAGTCGCTGTCTACTTACACGTGGTAGCAATGTAACGGATTACTTATGGCATCTAAACGACGAGTTATTGACGTGCTGTGAATATCTGATGCAAAAACCTACGCCGATGCCCCAAAATTTAGTTTTTCTTATACTTTTCCCATTGTTAGTTTGTCACCGACTTTAGTTTAAGTTACAAGAATTAAGCTGCAGAAGTCATTACCTAAATCAAGCTAGTTCTTGGTGGCCTAATAGTTAGCACGACTGTTGCATCATATGTCGAAGCTCCCAGGTACTTGTGTCACCTTCAGCCCACTTAAGAGAAGGGCCCTGAAAATGCTCTCTTGCTCGTGTGGTGTATGGCGTGGAAAAGATCCTTTGTGTTTCTTAGAAAAATTATCCCATCCTATCCCGAGATAACCTTAATAGTTAAAAAAGACATGAAATTGACTATTTCTCTGGTAGAAAGTTGCAGCCCTGGTATTCCAGGGACTGGCATTGGGAGAACAGTCAGTCTGATGCTGAACAATTTTTTGCCCGCTTCCTATTTATCGAAGCACTAGTCTTGGGCATGGGTTACTAGTTGCGGTTTTGAAAAAAAATCCATTGATGTGGAAGTATTAATTTGCTGGGTTTTAGAAAAAGAAATTATCAAATGCTAAGTATGGATGTACCGAATATTCTGTAATTATGCGGTATTCAGCCTATTTGGCCGAATACTGATTTTGGCCAAATAGTGATATTTGATATTCGGCCAAATAGTTTTAAGATTTGTTGGTATTTAGCCGAATATTTTTTTAGTTTATATTTATGCAATTGTGTTAATGTAAGAACGTTTAGCTAAGCGTTTAGTTTTTGGTTTGTGAGGAATTGTCTTCTGACATTTCTAAAAGAAGGAAAAATTATCAAATATGTTTAAATTACAGGTATTCGGCAGAGCATTCGGTTAAGTATTCGGCCGAATAATTTGGTATTCGGCCGAATATGTAAATTGTTTGATGCCGAATATTCGGTATTCGGTTGTTTATTCGGTATTCGGCAAGTTGAATTCGGGTAAGTATTCAATTGTAAATTTTGTATTCGGTGCATCTCTAATGCTAAGCTTTCACCCAAAGATTAGTAGCTTCAGTTGATGGGGTTGGTACAACTCTTGTGCTTTTGGTTCCGTTGCGTTCGATTTCAGAATTTTGCAAAGGTTATACGTGTTCAAAGACCGATTTACAATTAAAGTAGACAACCGTAGCAACAGAGTAGATGGAAACCAGAGCATGGAAACCACAGCACAAAAACACGTTCACGATCGAAAATTCGCAAATACCACAGTAGTATTTAATTTCGAGAATGAGCGTAAACAAGGAACAGTTTAGTGATTCTTCAATTTGTTGTAATGTCTCTTATTTATTAAATATATTGTATTGTTTTAATTAGGGAGATGAATATGTAATTGTTGATGACTCTAAAGAAAACTGGTGGCAAGTGAAGAATGCTTCCGGGTAAGTCCCACATACC
Source organism: Lithobius niger (assembly GCA_023313725.1). NCBI lineage: Eukaryota > Metazoa > Arthropoda > Chilopoda > Lithobiomorpha > Lithobiidae > Lithobius > Lithobius niger. The sequence goes on from JAHWFP010248571.1 coordinate 12,205, forward strand.
GTACTCGCCCGAATATAAGACAGAATTTTTTTCGAATTTGTACCATTAAAACTGCATCTTCGTCTTATATTCGCGTCCAAATCCATAACTCAGCCAAATTTTGACTGATTTTGAAGTTTGAATACACCATTTCGAATTGTTTTTTCGAGAACTCTCCATTGGTCCGAGATGCTGCCGATGTGAAAAATGTGAAAATTTGCCAGTGGTAAAAAATATGTGAAAAATTGTAAAAAATATGAGCGTTGTTGTGAAAAAAGGCAAAATGCACAAACAAAGTAAAAACAATCAAATTATCCGCCCCAATTTTGGGCCCAGAATTGCGTAGGTAAGTCTGTGATTAGAACATACGCACACAAAAATTGGTTGGTTTATGGGCGGAGTCACCTGAAATTCACTTTCACGCTCTGTAACTTCACAGAGAAAATACGATGGTTACTGGAAAAGAATATTTTTAGTTAAAGAATTGTGAAACTGGTCGTGGGGTATGTGAAAACGAAGAAATAGTGATACTAAAAGGAAACGTAGGTATGTGAAAAAAATAAAAAGCATGTATGGGAAAAAAATGTGACAAAAGCTGGTACTCCCGACGGCATCCGTGATTGCTGCTAATGAGGAGTCAGTAGCTCAAATACTTTTTGCATTATTTAGCAAAAACTAAATTATGACCAAAATTGGACTTGAAAATTGTTATGTAGTCCACAATTCAAACAAATTAAAGCCTATTATGGCAAAAATTATGATTCAGAATCAGCATTGGCTGAATTATTCTATAATATCAACAATATTGGTAGAGGCCCTAGCAGAATATTAGGTGAAAGTAGTCTGCCTTATACCGTAATTTCACGCGTTTATGGAAGTTTTTTTCTTCAAAAATCGCACCTGCGCGTTTTACAAGAGTGTTGTTTGTCAGATGAAACAGAAAAAAACTCATTTCTCAATAAGCTCAAACATTCATCTATTCACGCTGCAGCGATACAAATCACGTGATAATCGAATTGAAAATAGTAATTAACCAATTTTTGCCATTCATCTCTTGTATTAATTCATGAAAACCTGCAGCTCTTGTTTCAAGATCTGAGTTGTTTTAATTGTTAATATTGAAATTAGAAACCAACTTATAATCAATTCGTTGTGCGTTCGAACAACGTGTGGTTGATCGCTACTCAGTGCTGGTCAATTTCCTGTTCCTGCACAAAGAGAAGATCGCTAGGAGCGCCTAACCAATAGTCCAATAGTTACTTTAGCGTGCTCTATGCATGGCGTTTTTCATGAAAGAACGGTCGTGCACTGCTAGTTATTTACGGGACCAATCATTAAACGTGCTAAAAGATAGTCGGTGTAAAGGTCGGAAAAATTAACGCTAAAGTCAAAACGTAGCACTTTGTTCGGTTGAGTTGAGTTAATTTTTCCGATTTTTCAATATGTCAAGCATTAGTCAAAGTAAAAACCTCCATCGCATTTTCAGTGTAAATGTAGTATGCAATACAAAAAGACAAAATAGCTTTTATTTTACATTGGAAACCAAGATTTAAACCTTCTAATACGAGACTTTTTTTTTTACACAACCGCCTTATTTTTTAGTAGTGCGGGTTATCTGGGAGGCCGGTTATATGCGAGAAATTACAGTAATCGGTCATTTAATTTTTTTTTTAATTTATAAGCCCATAACGGCAATTCGCCTTATATTCGAGCCGCTGTACAATCGGGCCAGTACAGTTGTAGCCAAGGGTGTATTTTTTTTTAATGTAGTTTTTTCCTGTTGCAGAAAAATCGGTTACGTTCCTAGTAATTATCTTGAGGAGAAGTCCGCTTTGGGCTTGCAGCAGTACGAGTGAGTTATTCGCCTCCTTAGTCTACTTATGTTAGCATTTTGTATTGCTTACGAGTTAATTTTTTTTTTCTTTATCTTTTTGTGTAGTTGGTTTGTTGGCGAAGTCAGCCGGCAACGATGTGAACTAATGCTCAGATCGGAGAATCGGGAAGGATGCTTCGTGGTGCGAAATTCCTCAACTACGAAGATGTATACATTGTCTCTGTTCACAAAAGTGTAAGTATACCTGGGTTCGTACTAACATTGAAAAATACAACATAAGAAGATCCAGAAAACTGCCTGCCTGCCTTCCCACTGTGCTAAGCGAGGAGGAAGTAGGTGAGCTGATGGGTTTCTTAGCATATGTTCTGAGAATAGAAGGGGTAAAAAAAAAATTCGCTCATGCTCCCGTTGTTGGGATGCATTGTGAGGATTAAGTTTTTATGCTATAAAACTGTGTATGAAGGCCATAAACTCAAATATTTTGATAAAACAGTGAACCTTAAACTACACTAAAGTTACTGGCAATAGCTGCTGAAAAATATATAAAGCACCAAATTTGTGTGCTATTTCAACCCTGTAATATATTTGTTTGACAGTTCTTTAGTTTTGCTTTGAGCCTTAGAAAGAGTAGCTTAGAGCAAGTGGATGGTTCAATACGATCACATTTACTTGTAGCATTTGAAGTCCCTAAATCATTGCGTAAATGCTTTGACAGGCGTTGTTATGAATTTATGATTGCTGAATAATTTGTGTTGCCGAACAGTGCATGAGGCTTCCTACTTTGAAAAAAATTAGAATCGTACATTTTTTTTACATAATTTTCAAATGTTTTGAGCGAGTGAATGACAAACACCACAAATTCGCAAGAAGACGTTATTCAATTGTTCAAAACTTTTGAAAATTGCGTAGAAAAATGTCTAACTCGCGTAGCAACACTTTATGTCAATCTTTGTCCATTTAAAAATATTTTTTTGTACGCATTTGGTTTCAGGCCTCACGCCCAAGTAAAACATTACCTCATCAAAGTGAACTCCAGGGACAAGTATTATCTGTCCAATAACCATGCATTTTCTACCATTGAAGAACTAGTTGTGTATCACAAATACAATGGTGGAGGTTTGGTCACACGGTTAAAAAACCCACCTAGTGGAATTCGCACAGCTCCCGCAACAGCTGGTTTGAGCCACGGTAAGCTGCCTTGTACCTAAAAATAAGATGTATAATGGGTTCGAGCGTTGTAATGGGTTCACAAGTTCTAACGTCCGATTTGCAAAATTGCAGATAAATGGGAAATCGATCCTTCAGAACTAACCTTACTGGAAGAGTTGGGAAGCGGACAATTTGGGGTAAGCAATTTTAAATTTGCGTGTTACAGTCTAGACCAGTTGAAATTGGTTATTTTAATTTTTGCTGTGTTGCTTGCATACATCCTAGGATCTTAAAAGTGTCCAAGTGTCATTGATAATCGACTTTGTTCATTCTGGTAAGTTTGTTGATTTTGAGCACAACTGCATGTTACTGCTTGCGTTGTGGATCTGCACCTAGAAGGCATGCAAGTAGTGTTCAAATGCAGAAATTTCAGTTTTTGAAAGTTGAACATTGTCACCTATTATTTTAATTCTTAATGAATGAGCCCTTCCAATCAACTATCATACAACGGATTACGCGCGACCAAAAGGAACAAGTTTAATGATGAAAACTTGCAAAATTTCACTGGACATTGTCTGTCACCTTCTTCAGGCTGAAGTCACCAAGTCCTTCACCTCATCCACCCTAACGACTAACCTTAATCGTGAGGCCGGATCTAGTGAAGGAGAACTTCATGAATCAAGCCTGAAGAAGATGGCAGCCAATGTCGTCGAACATTTGCAAGTTTTTATCTGTTAAACTCGTTCCTTTTGATTGTGCGTTGCGAGTGTGACGAATTATTCTAACCAAGTAACTTGTTCAAAAAATATCGGTATTCACAATTTATCAAGTGTTCTATATATATTTATACCACAGCTGTGACGTCATGCTAACTCAACGCCATACTAAATTTCAATAGATTAAATCCTGTTAACCGTGACCTGCAGTGTGCGTCATCGCGTGTGCGTTTCCCCACACTTTTGACACTTCAGGATCACGTGACCGGGAACGCACCACCAACAACCAAATACAGCGTCCAAAAACGTAACGCAATAAAAACGTACATAGGGAATTACTTTACTTCCTGTAATATCCTGAATGAAATCCTATTTCTGGTAACTCTCACATGTTTGACCCATATCACTCTTAACTTCCCCCTCCCCCCCTCCACAAACTAAAATGGAGTGACCTTCATTCATACCGATACACCGAATTACCGTAAGTTTTGAAACAATTCTCAAGCTACAAACGCACAAAAAGAATTACTTGCCGGGATGGCCGCAATGTCTTTCTACCCTTGCTGCCTCGCATATCGAAGTTTACTCACTCCGAACAGCTTCGAAAACATGAACGAGCTTACCAACCAAACCTTGCCAAATCCCTCCCTCCACAAATATGAGCTGCTGAAGGACTCGTCCGTATAACACCCACCTCCCCCTCCACAAACTAAAATGGGATGACCTTCATTCATATCGACAAACTGATTGGTTACCGTGTTTCTTGAAGCAATTTTCACAAAACACAAACATGTTTTAATTAAATACGAGTTAGCTTGATGTCTCAACCGTGGTATAAATTATTTATTGGTGAAAACTTGCAGTTATCGATTTTAAACCAACGGCTGTGATGATTGTCCCGGCTCGATTATGCAAATCTATCTCGTGCTCCGCACTCAACTAATTTGCATACTCTCGCCGGGCCAATATCGCAGCAGTGGGTTAAAAATCGATAACCTCGAGTTTCTCACCAATAACTATTTCATATTTCGCTTGCGCCGAACCATACACGAGGTTTAGAACGAGGAAAGGCAGTCATTGTGACAACCAAACGCAGAATAATTAATGCGAAAGGACAAGCATATTTATTCTTTTGGTATCATCAGAAAAAGTGGGAGCATGTTCATTCTTTGCACGGTAGCAACGAAGAAGGGCGAGCATGTTAATTATCTGCATGGTACCAGTGAAAATGGGTAAAGTCAGCATTGTGAAGGGTAACGTTGATTAGCAGTAAAAGATGAAATACTACTACATGTACTTTCACGGAAAACTACAGCCAATTATAATCCCCCAATCGACCTCTGGGCCCCAACAGACACAAATACCAATGCTACGACAACTGAGTGGTGGACAACATGGCTTCCTAGTACAGCAGCTTATGTTGTGCTGGGAGCAGCTAGTTAAATACTAAATACAGTTAATGGAAAATAACATGGTGACCCGTGGTTTTATAAGGTCTTGGAAACACATTGACGGATACAAATGAGGAACTTCCATGTTCCAACCTATTTTTTCCCAAGGTGTTAATATCATCTGAATCCTTACCAGATGATACCAGGAAAAACTTACCAATAATACACAAAATCCCACATAGTCAATGAAGCATAATTTTACTTGTCAGTATGCCTAAAATTTAGTTTATATTATAAATAAACAGTTTCATAACACTTGCATGACTCAAAATTTGTATTTTACGTTATACATACTAAAACTTTAGCAAAAAGTGCGTGTAGCTTCATACTTTGAAATTCTTGAACTATTGCACAGAAAAAGGTGGTGCTTTTTCAAAATGTCGGCAACAACGTTTCCCCACCAACATTTTGGAATAGCGTCACCTTTTTCTGTTCAATAAAATTTTAGCAGCATGTTTTTACATTAGCAAATTTTGTTGTGATGCTGATTTGTACCTTAGTAAATCAAATTCATTTATTAGTTCTGTCAGGAATCTACGCCACCGTTGCTTACGCTCAACCGTGTCTCATTTTACTGCCTTTGTAGAACATTGTGCGTTAAAAAAATCGAGTAACCTCGCCGAGACTTAGCGAGGAAAGCAAGAGCCGGAATGCTCGGTTTATCAAGCCACTTAGCGAAATTACTGAGCCAGTGCTTTTAACTTAATGCACGTTTCTCAGTGAAGGATCTTGCGAAAGGGTCATTATTTGTTTAGAACTAGGGCAGTAGCTTATCTGTGAATGTAAACTTGTTGTTGATTTAATGAAAACAGCTTTCACAGTTGTTAATCACATGATGGTCCAATAATTTCATCTGCAGTAATACAAATGTTACCGTCTCTCTATATTTTATGTGAATTTTGGTTCCGAAAACCGGCAGAATAAAATCAAGATGTAATGCGCAGTGCAGTGTTAGTACACTGAATTTATGTTGATTTGATGTCAACTGTAATTGATGCTGCTTGGCAGCACTGATCAGCTAGGCAAGATCGTTTGGTATATTAGGGTTTTTTGTTTGATTGGCGTGGTACACCCTTAAGGTTGGCCCTAGAAAGAATACAAGCAGATATCAAAGGCATGATTTCGAAGGGTGGACACCATGTCTACAAAGTCGGAAAATAGTTATGTCATGGTGCCCCCCCCCCCCCCTTCCGGTTTACTCATTTGGATCCAACAATATTGCACGTCTTGAAAACGTGCTGCTTTTGTTTCAAGATTTCGACTATAGTGGTTGCTAACGTCGCTGTACAACACTTTTTTAACCAGCTTCCATGAAACTGTCATAGTTTGTTTACATCTGTAATTGTTTTTCAGTAGTTTGTGTATCGCTTTCTCTTGACTGGGTGTCTTCCTGCCAGGAGTACACAACCAACTTCTGAACACAGCCAACACATTACAACTAAACTTTTCCAATAATGTTTACCGCACCCCCTTTTGTTTTCTTTCCCTATAGACGTAAGTGCCCAGTGGGTGTCAACAACGCCATTTTAAAATATTCTACTAACACAACCCTAACTACAATTCTTACAACCTTGACACTTGTATCATTCAAATAATGAAAATTAAAGTAGTAAACAAATACTAAATCTGAACCAATTACGGCACTCGTTTTCCTCCACGTAAATCTACTAAAAAAGTTGCAAGTATCATTACGGTTTTTTTCTTACAAATTGAAAAGATATCTTTGGAACTGTACTTACATAGTTATCTGTACTTATTTCGTAGGTTGTCAGAAGAGGTCGATGGCGTGGAAGTATCGACGTGGCTGTGAAAATAATGAAAGAGGGTGCAATGTCGGAAGATGATTTTATTGACGAAGCTCAAGTCATGACGTTAGTACTACTTGCATTGTGTTAAGACTGCAGAGTGAGGGAATGGTGTTAGTTGTCTGTTAAATATTTACAGTACCGTGTCTCAGGTAGTACCTTAAAGTTCAAGTTTGCCTTATGCAATGGGTTAGTTAAAAATTTTTTTTTGCGAGTCACGTTGCACAAACTTGTACACTTGCAATGTGCGTATTAATCAAAGTAGGACTTCCATCAGTAAACTCGACGGTTGTGTACAATGCAAACAGACGGCTACACGGTCGATCACCGTGGTACAGCGCAAGTGTTGTAAAGATTGAGCATAAACTCCCATCCTTTAGTACCGCCAGAAGAAAAGCTGCTTCAGGAACTTTGGCACGAACCCTTTTTATGCCGGCAGTGACTCATATTTAACTGTGTAAACAGCACACCATGATGTGTGCGACATTCTGTGGTGATCAGTTGTAGTTGTTTATGTCGTGCTGGTTCACCATTTCATTTATGTAGTTG
>JAHWFP010248575.1:0-14117 GCA_023313725.1 Lithobius niger
GGGGGGATGCGGGAGGGAATAAGCTTAGGTTGGGATGAGATGCACACAGCAAACTCATCATTCATTAAGACAGCCAATAAAATTGGCTCAAATTATGAGGAGGCTTTAGCAATGAAAGAGGGCGAGCGGGTTAATTCTTTGTACAGTAGCAAACAACGGGCGAGCGGGTTCATTGTTGGCTCAGTAGCAAAGGAAAAGGGCGAGCGGCCGACAATGTGAACGGATTGTAACAATCAGTAACAAACTAAATATCGCTTCAATAATGCTGGCTATTAGACCCAAGTTGAATAGTGTTAAAATTGATTGAGTAACAATCACTGCATGTACGATCGTTGTTGCGGTTTATCGCGCTTGGTACCAAGACGGGGAAATAGACAATTCAGCCACACAGAGAATAAGAGTGGCTCTCGCCATTGAAAACGCTATTTTCCCTAAGAAAACCAAACACGAGTGGTTCCAAGGGAGGGGGAGCAGGAATTGGGGTACTCAGACCACACAATGAAGGGAATATGCGGGGTAGGGGGTGGGGGAATCTAGCCACACAATGGAGGAATTTTTTGGGCTTAACCAGTGTATGTTACGCTGGGAGTACAAATAATATTTATGAATCAGTTTGGGTATAAAGTATACTATAACTAAAAAGAAATTGTACGGATAATGTATACAATATAATTTTTAAAAATATTAAAATCGTACATTTTCTTCTTCCCCACCCAGTATCATGCATGAAACTTCACTAGTTACTTGACACGTATTTCTTTAATAAGAACAACTTTAAAAATCATCAAAAACTTCGCTTCTTTACCGGCTTCAGGGCTTGTTTTCTGGTTCTAGGGACTGCCGCTTTCAGGGTTTGTTAGTCATAAAGGTCACACTTATTTCTGCGTCTTTGCTGTTGGGTTCAGCTCCGTGATGAAAAGCTAGTCTATCTCTGGGTCGTGTTTGTGCTTTTCTTGTTTCTAAATTTAGAAGTGCTTGAAAGTCTGGTTATTTGTGTAGCGAAAATTTAAGGAAGGAAAAGGTTAAGGAACTAGATCATCGCTCCCTTCACGTGAACTCGAATTAAACATTCTAAGTGTCAAAGACTGTTAGACAAGCTTATGTTTTACGAAGAGTAGTTTGGTTAATTTTATCTGCCAAAATTGGATAAGTAAAGTTATCCAATACATATGCAAACTTATTTTGATGGCTCTTTGTGCTTAGATGTCAGAATGGTTGTGCAGGGTAAGTTGCTAACAACTGATACCCTCTACCTGACACAGCCCATTTCAGTATGTCTGAACAGTATGGCTTCTGCCATTGGTCTCGGAGGTGAAGGGTTCAATTCCCCACTTAGGCTGTCTGACTGGCCCAAAACCCAAAAGGCAACAGAAATGGGTTTACATCTGCATTTTTTAGGCTATCCTTTATCAAGCCCATTTTTCTTTCCGTGGCTTCCTGTAATGCTTTAACACAGTAGTTGTGCTACCATATTTACACTTATTCAGAATAAAATGGCTTGCATTTTTTTTTTTCGGTATCTTCATATTGGTTTGGTGTCAGTATCTCTGCAAAGACTGTTTTACAGGATCCCACGATCGTGGGAAAATTAAATTTTTTCCTAGTAGTCGAGGTTAGTCAGTTGTTTGGGCTCTCATGATAAATAATGGTCAGGAAGAATGGAGGCAAGTGAGTGATAACAAGTTTCATGGTGAAACTCGGTGTATTCTTGTTCTTCTTCCCAACACCACAGACAGTGGAGGTAGTGATCACCTGTCTTGGGATGGGCCACACTTCCCTGATGTGTGGCGTTGTGGTGGTGAGCATCTAAGGTCATTTGCTGTTCGAATGGTTTTCAGTGGCACACATTTTGGGTTAGTATCTTCTCTCCAAGCAGCCCAATGCCAGGGTGATCTCCCATTAATTCTGGGCGATGATTCAGGGAACCTTGGTGAAATCGCCTGCTTCCCAAGTCCTGAGCTGAGGAACAACAATGCCGAGGGCCGCAGCCCCATTTTGGTCAACAAAACCTTTGTTGTTGCATATTTTTGGTCAAAACAAACAGTTAATTTATGAAACATATTTTGCACACTTTTATTTGTTCCTTTTTATCGGCATTTATATATTTGCAGCAATAGGCCTGGGCCGGTGGAAAGCATTTCCCGGGCTGGTTGGGATGACCCAAACCGTCCCTTGTTGTGCTCTTCCTTGTATATTTTTCCTTCCTCCTTAAATTTCCATGACATTATGTAGAAAAACATTCTGTGAAAGTGACCTATATTTCAGTTTAGAATTTCGTGGAATTTTAGGCTTTCTGCAGAACATGGGAGTTCTCATGAAATTATGGGATGCAATACATTTTGGTTGGGTTTTAACTTATCAACACTTTGTACACAAGTGAATGTCACGTAGTTGAAGCACTTTTAGTGCTTCTGTGTCTCATGATTCCAGTTGCGTGCGATGTATTTGGTATCATGGATTATGTCGTTGGAACGAAAACTTTTTATCACGTAGAAATACAGCATACATCATATTAGTCGAAAAGTACTGGTAGTTCTAGAGAACTCTTACTTGTGACCAGACACGATCAAACAAATAAAATAAAAATATCAGTTGTAACAATTGGGTTGTTGTTGGGTTTAGTTTGTCAAATTCTTGACAAGGGCATCATACCATTCATGCCATAATCTTACTGGAGTTTAAAGGTGAATTGGCAATAAGCCATCAGCAAAATTTGTATATGAGATATAACGTGGTACAGTAAGCCATCTTTATACAAGTGATGTGACTCAGATTGGAACTGGCAAACCAGTCCATCTCTAGATACCTACAGGGTGTCTGGCCAAAGTGACTTACAAATTTCCATTACTTTTCTTAGTTTTCCAGGTCAATTTTAATTTGTTTACCAAAGTTTATTTCGACATTTTTCGACACCAAATTTTACAATTTTTAGATAGACCAAGGCCAAAGTGTTGCCAACGCCTTCTTTTATGTGAAAATAAATACATTTAGCTAGGAACATTATTTTAATGAACCTCAGTTTTTGCAGTAGAATGCATATATGTCCATATATATGAAGGAAGATGTTTTAAACATATCACTATGCACATTCGGCATTGTACACCCATTAAATCAAGATTTTCTCACAATCAAATCCAACCACTGAGCTCGTTCAGTTTGTCTTCCAGTTCTACAATTTTGTTTAACATATCTGCTTGCAACTTCAATGTCATTGCTTTCAACCATTTAAATTTTATGGCCACTTTTTCCAGCTTTAGTGTTCCAGTTATATGTTGCATAGACTAAAGAGAAAGTTGTGCATGTTACTACGCATGTTATTGTGAACATCTTGTACTGGTATCATTATGCAACCATGTGGCCCAACTGAGCTTCAGGTCTTTAATTACCCCACCACTCGGAATCAAAAAATTGAATTTTCATAATATTTGGTATTGGTTGACATCCCAGTTTTAATTTTTTATTTAGCTTCCATAACTTAAGCTAAATTACCTGGTTTTTCAACGACTTTTCCTGAACCACAAGACTTTTCCAGGATTTCCAGGTTACCAGACACCCTGTCACTACCATGCCTTCTTTACCGATATGGCTACTTATAAGAGGTTCAGTGAGTTATCTTTATATAAAATCCAGTAGACGAGTGGCTGTATCGGTAAGGGTGGTATGGTGGTGATCTGGAGATGGACTGGTTCGAATCTGGGTCATGTCACTTGTATGAAATGGAATGCATAAAGATGGTACTGTACTACGTTATTCTAGTGTATGATTTTTGCTGATGGCCAGTTTACCTCTATATTATTTAGAGAGATTTATGTGTATTTATTTCTGTAAAGTAAAGTTGCCATTTTTGGGGAAATGGTAAACTTGAGTAGTGCGGACAAAAGCGCGGAGGTCTGTATGAAGGTCGCATAGCATGGAGTGGAGATAAATGCAATAATATTAACACACAGCTCGTATTTTACTGAAGGCTACATACACTAAGATTACTAGAAAAGGTTTACCAAATCTTTGCTGTTTTTAGTGTATGATTTTTCGCTGCTGTTCTATTATGCTTCGTCAGTTCCTGTATAGGTAACAGCAGCAGCCGTCCCTTGAGTACTGTAGTTGATTCAATTTCCTTAGCAGTCAAGACTTGAAATTTACGTCCAAAAGGCAACGTAAACGGTTTAACATATATGCTTAATATAAACTAGAAATCGCTCGCTCATTCAGCGTCGTCATGCTGCGCTCGAGGAGATTTGTTGTTGCAATACGTACGAAGATGACAGACATTCCCAGCAAAAAAAATGATCAAGCAAATGTTTAAGGAAGTTATCCGAAAGCAGGTGGCATTTTTCCTAATTCTTTAGTTCCTTATAAGCTGATAAACTGTGGGTACTGTTAAATTTAAACAAAATACTCTGGTAAATTTAGGCTACTTAATTCCTTTAAGCTATGTGTGATGCCAGCTAACATTTAACCTTCAAAATAAATTAAATCTTAGTTTGGTAAAAATAAAAGCAAGGGCAAAGATGCCCTCACAGTAGAGTGTAGCATGCCATTGCATTTCAGTAACAAACATCATGTTTGGAAGTGAAGAAATTATTTTTAACATTAGCTGTTGAATTCCTGAACAAATACTTAGGGGTTAAAGAGTCCATGGCTTTCCACTATTTTTTAAAAAAAACTAGCATCTTCTTGGACTTCTTACTTTTGCCTATACCTTGCAGCATTCCACCAATTATTGTCTATTGCTTCACATGTGGTGTATGTACATCGAACTGATTTAAATCTTTAGTAGTGTTTCGTTAGTTGCATCATCACATCCTAAGGCAGATCGTTTAGTAAGTGGCATATCGAAACATCTCGGTATAGTCATTATCTTGGTTTTGAGGGGCGTTTCCTGACGAGCGTCTATAACAACTAACTTCCTGTTGTTTTTTTCATGATGTGTGCGCTGGGTGATGCGTGGAGGAGCCTTTAAATAGTGTGACCTCTTTAAATAATTGAAATTGTTAAATTGTTTTTGGTGGTTATTAAAATTTGGAATTTTAATGACGCTTTGATCTGGAGTGTTGGTTGGAGTAGGTGTTTTTAATTGGATCACCGGGATCCACACAGCCAATCCAGGCACATAGCTAGCTAGGGAAAATTGGGAATGGGGGTAAGTTAACATATTTAAAATTTTCTGCAAGGTGATGAGCTTAGTACGGCCCCCGTATCCCGCTATAGGTAGAATGTTTTTGAAAGGGGGACCATCGAAAGGTGAAAAAATGTGAAACCTCAATTTGTCCAGAGTAAGTTGTGTGGAGATTAGCTTACACAGTCAATTTTAGCCTTTTTCGGTTTTTTTTATTGGTGGGGGGGGGGGGGGGGGGGCGGCCCCTCCTATCCAAGGGCCTGCAATAATACAGAAATATAAATCAAATCGTTTGCATGGTATTTTATTGTTTGCTGCCGTCCCTCACATATCCTAACCTTGGTGGTCTCATCGCAAGCGTGTAATTCGAACATAATGATGAACAAGTGTCTGAACTACAGTCCAGTTCACTTTTTACATGTAGTTTTGTAAAGCGATGTTGATTATGGTTTTTCAAAGTAAGCAGTGTTCGTAGGAATAGATGTACCGTTATAGGGATAGGTATTCCCCTGAGCTTGTGCAGTGTAGTGTAAACTTAAAATTCTGCGTTATAAAAAGCCAAACATTCTTAATGAAGTAAATTAATTTCATTGCCCATAAATATAGTATAGAGTTGTAATTGTGTGAGAAACACTTTCAGTTAAATCTGTGCACATTAGTAATAAATAATATGTCATGGCAGAATGCCTATGAATAGTTTCTTTCATTTGCACTGTCGAAGTATGCTGTTCAAGTCTGCATGTTGTTGCATAGGAATTACTTAAGTCACCTATTTAGGAACAAAAGCTCAGCGAAGTTTGGCCTAGTTATATGTATTTTTAACTCGGTTAAAAAATTGCGTCATGTTATAGAGGTTGAATGGTAAGACTAAGTCCCTGAGGCCTGGCACAAATGAACAGTGTGTGTTATTTGCTGCACTTACAAGCATTGATATACACTATGCTGTAATTTAATGCAAGTAAGCCATGCTTTACACAACCCATAACTTTATCTTTGCCATGCATTAATTATTCTGGCTCTATGAAAAAAAAGTTACCTGGGGAACAATATCAGCAGTCCTAACATAGCATGTCACCACAAGTACATATATAACATGACGTAATGTATGCTGTTTTAGTTTATTCTGTGAAAAATGTATTAATACGATCAGATTGTATTGAACGACACACCTGACTCACGTTTGATAACTACGATATCAGGTGTATATGTTGTGAAGTACTTAATGTGTTATCATCATATCTGTGTGTTTGCCTAGTTCAATGTATGATTTTGTTTCGTCTTTTCTTTATTTCTTGCTTCAATTAGCTCTCAGCCTTAGCTCCAAGCTACACCATCAGCAGGTGACTTCTGGTGGCGACAAAAGTGGTACAGGTGACAAAAGTCACCCCCTTACTCTAGGAGAACGTGTTGTTTGGATCAGCGACAATGGCCCTGAATCCGGAGTGGTCCGATGGTTGGGAATGTTGCCGGAGTGCGGGCCTGATCTCATGGTTGGCGTTGAATTCGTAAGTTTTTGTTTGTGGTTTTGCTTATGATATCTCAAAATTAGGCGTTGCACCCGTTAAAGGTATTTTATTAGGCATCATCAATATGGCATTTTCTGTAAGCTTTCATAATTTAATTATGATTCCAATAGACAAAAAGTAGTTGTCTTTTAATTGTCATTAAAGTCTATAACACACAAGAAGAATACGCAACACCAAAAAGTGTGTAACTGTCAATCACAGGCGAATTTTTGGTGGCCAATTTTCTGCCACCTTCTTCAGGCCAAGCCCAGAGTTCTGTTCACAACAGCAACAACAAACGTCAACAGAAAAAAACAAATTTGAATTTGGCGATTTTCTAACTTGGGATACCCCGCCAAGAAGATCAATCGCCATCAAGAGAGCATTACAGTAGAAAGCCCCCCTTGAAGAAAAGACCAAACCCTGCAAAGGTGACGACCACACAAAATTGCGACATACATTCCCAAACGTGGAGAACTAGCCAGAGCGGCCCTGGGCAAGCTTGATATTGAATGCTGGTTCAGAAATTCTCCCAACATCAAGCAGATTCTGAATAAAATAAAAGTGCACCAAAATGGCCAGAATAGTGGATGACCAGGGAAAACCACATGACGCCAAAAGTGGTGAGGCTGCTGCTGCAACAACAACCATGATGTCTATGCAACCAGACCTTGACACGACTCATAGCTACAACACTCGATCAAAGAGAAAGGTGCCAAACCTTGTACCCCAACCTGCTTCCATTACAACAAAACAAGCAACAGATGATGACCCAGCGCAGCTACCCACCACCAAGTCGGCCGTCTACTGGGTTCCCTGCAAACACTGCCCAGGGGGGTACGTGGGAGAAACAAAACGCAGAGTTTGTAAAAGAATCTCGGAGCATATCAAGGAACAGCCAACGCAGACCTGAAGAAGAGCGCCATTGCAGCACACAGTGTTAAGGTCCAAGACGGCATAGACTGGGAAAGCACGAAAGTGCTTCTGCATTCCAACTCTGGAAAGGTCATCTGCGAGCACTGGAATCCCTTTCTGTTTTACACTGCAAAGAAAACCAAATCCCTCTGCTAAATGAGCAGGCACCTGCATACCCAAAAATTATGCAGTTTGCCACACCAGACTTAATACACTAACTCGAAATTCAGTGGAAACCATTCCTTACAACATCACAGGAAGAGGGCCACCTCCAACTGCTTTTTAGGAGCCAAGTCCCACTGAGAAAATCGCCAAATTCAAATTTGTTTTTTCCGTTGACGTTTGTTGTTGCTATTGTGAACAGAACTCTGGGCTTGGCGTGAAGAAGGTGGCAGAAAATTGGCCACCGAAAATTAGCCTGCGATTGACAGTTACAACCTTTTTGGAGTTGCATATTCTTATTGTCAGTATTTTCCCTAAAACCAAAGTAAAACGGCAGTGATGTCGATCTATAAGAAAGTCTATAACGTCTGATTTTCAGTTTTTGTCTATTTTACGCATACCTTCACGTTGCTTTTGAGAGATAGTTTGTTGCATTTGTCATGCCGTTGTAGAGACAAAATCTTTGTTTACACTTCTACCCGAAAATACTTCCCTTTTGGTATTGGCCAAATAATCATTGGTTTATGCTCTATGCCCAAAAACTTAATTAAAAGCTCCCCAACAATAATCGTTGTTTTACAATAGCATTTTTGTATGGTATAACAACCAGTTTACCTTTATAATCATGTTACTGTGGGACTGTAACAGTGTTGAATAAGTTTGTGCTGTTAAAAACTGAACGAACGTCAAGGTGTAAATCGTTTTCCCATTCAGACCTAAATAAACATTTCTGTAGCAGCATTTTAACGTTGTTGGTCCCCTAAACCTACTAATTACAAAGCAGTCTCCGGTGTTGCAGTTATTTTAAGAAATTATGGCAGTAATTTTTCTATTAGGTTTGATATTTATCAGGTAAAAAAAAAAATAAAAATTTATTTATTGACACTAACTGAAACTTTGCATTGTGTGTCTTACTTTTTACTGGATGCATTTAGAAGTGCTGTAAATAGCCTAAGAGTTTACTTAACCCTTTGAGTGCTAAACCCGAGAAAATCTCGGGCCAAACACGAGAACAGGTTGAAGTATTAAAAACAGAGTCCTTACTACGCGCGAGATGGCCAAAAATGCAGGAATGGCAACAATACTAGGTTCCCTTAACAATCCGACTCTAGAGACGGCCGTGGCCGAGTTGGTAGAGGCGTGTGCCTCACGTTTAACAGCTCCTTCAGGTTGCTAGTTCGAGCCCCGTCCAGGTTACCCCTACTTTTTTGGAGATATAAAAAAAACGCAGCTCTCAAAGGGTTAAGAAAGAATTTTTCAAAACACAAGTTAACCCTTTGAGTGCTAAACCCGAGAAAATCTCGGGCCAAACACGAGCACAGGTTGAAGTATTAAAAACAGAGTCCTTACTACGCGCAAGATGGCCAACAATGCAGGAATGGCAACAATACTAGGTTCCCTTAACAAGCCGACTCTAGAGACGGCCGTGGCCGAGTTGGTAGAGGCGTGTGCCTCACGTTTAACAGCTCCTTCAGGTTGCTAGTTCGAGCCCCGTCCAGGTTACCCCTACTTTTTTAGAGATATAAAAAAAACGCAGCTCTCAAAGGGTTAATACCCCACTTACAGTATTACTACACGTTGTTAGAAACAAACCCCTAAACTTCTGTAACTTTTTTCTTGGCTTGGCCACAGTAATAATGGTAACATCTCTGTAATCGTAGTGTAAGAAATGTGATACGAAGTAGGGATGGATTGGTAATCGAAACTGAAACCGAATTTTCGGTTTTTACTGAAAACCGAAACCGATTCGGATTTTGTGTCGGTTTTTCGTAGGAAGTTCAAAAAAACAAAGATTGATTTATTGTTTTAATTTTTTTCTTAATTATCATTTTCTATGTATAAATGGCAAAGCTACTAATCATGTTAAAAGAAAAATGGTGCCACAGCCAGGTCCATGGTCAATGACGCTGCTGAAAGTGAACGCAGGAGCGCGTTGGAAGTTAGTAATACTACTACTACCAAAAAGAAAAATCTAGAAAAATCTGGTTGGGGGCATTGCAAAAACCAATACCGAAAATTAAACTGCGGTTTTGTGGGCGTGTAAAACCGAAACCGAAGTCAAAAAATGAAACCATCCCATACGTACTACGAAGCCCTTGTCAAATAGACATCATACCAAAAACCCGCAGGTGTCGCGGGTGCCCACCAAGTTTTTGCCATAAAAATAGGGATACCACCAGGTTTGTGGTCCGACTCGAGATCACTTTAGCTTAAATGAAAACTACCATATTGTCAGTTAAGATTGAGTAATCAGGTTTCGGTCGAGAAACTTGGTGGTAGCCACTAGGGTTCTGATATCACCACGTAATAAGGCAAAAACTTGGTGAGCCACTTTTACTCTGTGGGAATTTGGTATAATAACGCATATTTTGGTGTCATTGCATTTTTTTCCCCATTGTTGCCGGTTCAAAAGGGTTCAAAGGATTTAACGAGCGTTGACCACTCCTGGTCATCTGCCCGAAGCCCTAAGGCCCTATGTCTGCAACAGCCAGATTCCCAGGCGGTCACCCACCCAAGTATCAATCCAGCCCAATGCTGCTTAACTTCGGGGATCTGACGAGAACCGGTGTTTCCAGCACTGCAAGGCCGGTTGTTGCCGGTTGTGAACTTCTTACGACAATCATTAATTTGTAGGAAATTCTACACTTTACCACCTAATTAGAACACAGTTCACAGTTCTAGGGTGTAGAATTTTGTCCGAATTATGTCTGATTATAGCCACTGTTATTGCCGTTTGCCGGTATTCCAAGTCTTGTGACAGTGTAAATTTTGTAATAAATTTTGTTCCTAAGAAATCTTAACGAAAATGTAAACTTCATCATACAGTTTTTTGTGACTGTGATAGGTTAGAATTAATATAAGTACAAACATAATATAATAAGTAGCACATTAGCAATATCGACAATACGCCTATGTGTGATGTTTTTTAACTTCAGCAATGTTGCGAACAGTTTTTTCAGCACTAGTCTCCATTGCTTATCGTGCATTAGCAATGGGAGGGAGGAAATTATTTTGATCGCAGATTCTGTGTTCCCAATGTCAATTACATTGAATAAAGTGCTAATTTTGAAAAAAATTGCATTAGATTAACTAAACACCCATCATAGCAGTTTCATTATTACATTTGAGTAAATCGTCAAGGAACAATAAGTGACGCGTGCAATTTTATGGATCCGTTTCTTACGGCCACGATAAGTTACAATTAAAATGCCATCACAAACACAGACAATAGGCCTAATGGTTATGTACAATGCGAGTCTTCATTCATTGTTATTCGCCCATTAACAATAAGGGACAATTGTTTTGATCACAGGTAGCGTGTTCCCAGCATTCATTAAAAAATGCAAGAGTCAAACATGACCTAGTAATAACGAATATGTAGTAGTAACTACCTACCTACCATAATATAATTCAACAATGTTGTGGCATCGTTTCGAAATCGATTCCTTTATACACAGCTCTAAAACGTTACTTTCTGTTGTCCATAGATCCCATAGATCTACAGTTTCTCAAACTTCCTGTCGCTTTATTATTTAGTATTCAGTACCACAAACACGGGTTGAACGTCTAGAGCAAAACTAGCAGTAGCTAACCTTTATTTAAAAACTTACATTACATTTACATAACGACTTGATTTGCACTTTGACTCCCCCAACAATGGGATACCATTGAAAGCCAATGATCTCAACTTGATGGGCGAAGCGCTAGAGCACTTCTAGATTCCACTGTTTAGTTTTTAATCAAATGGAAAAGGCTTATTTTTTGCCCACACTTTTTTAAGCAGTAGGGGCACCCAGTACTGCATCCAGTACTAGTTTCTCTGAAATCACTATGGGTGATTTCGTATGGTTAGTGTTATATGGTGTTCACTACTGGTGACCACAAGCTGATCATGATATGCACAATGCAGACTTCACTAATAACTTTTTTAATGGCTATTTATCAACTGGTAAAACTCACATTTACAGTTTTTGCTATAAATTATTATACATAATTATAAATATATATATTTTTTGTGTGCAGTGCTAAGTGAACAAAAGTCACCAGAAAAACGCACACTTTCACAACAGAAGACACTCACACTGTCTAGCGAATTTTCGATAGTTTACTGCTATCTTCCTCAGGCCTTAAAGTTAGTTTGGAGTCTGTTTACATCCCTGTTGGGCCTGAGGAAGATAGTAGTAAACTATCGAAAATTCGCTAGACAGTGTGAGTGTCTTCTGTTGTGAAAGTGTGCGTTTTTCTGGTGACTTTTGTTCGTTTATAATGGAGTTTCACAGTACGAAGTCTAACGATCTTTTTCGAAGCAGTGCTAAGTTTGTTCATTTTGCTAAGAACATGTAAACTGTAAACGGGTAGTAGTAGATTTTAAATTGATGGTCATTACCACCTGCTATTAGAAAATTAAATCTTTAGGTGAAAAACTTAATTAACTTGCGTAAACTGCTGTATGTAAAGCCGCAGATCTTTTTTTTGTTGTTGATAGAATTACTTTTGAATCCGAGTTAAGTCTGTATTCCAAGGTTGGTTATTGATGTGCTAAAAAGAAGTAACTATTAAGACTGCTTTTTCTGTTGACATTTTCGGTTGGCAAAAAGTTTTGCTGACACCTTTTTAAGGAAGGTTGAGCATAATTGCTATTGTTGTGGAATTTAATGAGCATTGTGTGACGTGTGGTTCTCTCCCTTTTTGTTGCAGGAAAACCCTGTTGGCTCCGGAACTGGATTCCACAACAACCAGGTTCTCTTTGATGCCAAATCCAAGCATGCTTCCCTCGTTCCCATCGTAGGACTCATGAAAGAAAAAGATTTTCAGCCGTCTTCCTCTAGTTCAGGTGGGGTTTATAAGCCTAATGATCCTCTTTCTCTTCTCTTTTAGGGTACGTGGGTGCCTGTTTATTGCCTACAACCTCCTATCCATTGTTGGTAGCAAATTGTCACTCTTTTTATGTTTGGTTTTGTTGGGTAACGAGGTAGTCGACCCGCCGTAGTGTGGTATCATCAACTCTTTACCTCTCAAAAATGTTACCCTATTGTTACATTTTTTGGCTTTGATTTTTGAAACTTAAGAAATTCAGCGTATTTAGGTGGTCTTGTGTATTGTAATGGCAGCTTTTTTAAACTACTACATTTGGTATAATTTAAAGAAAAAAAATGGAGTTTAAACCTAATGGTAATTTTAAGTAACTTTTATTTTTCATATGCATTTTTTTTGTTTTTTTTTGCCTTTTTGTTTTTGAACATTCGGGAGTATAATTTAAAACATAATCATAATTTGGGGTGGCAACATCATATAGTGACTAAATTTGAGTCATAATTTCGGGAATTAGGTTGAAAATTACCGCTCATTTTTTACGAGAACACTTTTAATGTCCAACTAATATTCGGTGGCTGGCTCCACCTTCCTCAGGCACTCCAACAAAAGTTTTTGGCCTCCTTGTGCTCCTATATCGTCGTCTGCTTCCAATTTGTAACCGACTCTCCTCGTGGCCTCCCGTATTTGGTGGGTAGCATCCTCACTAGCTCATCTAGCTTCTACTTCCTGCCAAGCTGTTGCTTCAGGTCTCTCCCAATGACGTTTTCGACTCGGGGAAATGTTGGCCCTTGAATATTCATTAGCGAAACACCTCCAATTTCATGCAGTCCAATGGCAATTGATTCTAAGCATCGTAGATGCCTGTCTTTTTTTAGAATTTGACATCACAAGCGTCTCAGCTTTCTCCCACCCAATATTATGGTTAGACTCCATGCAGTGAGCTGCGATGCCGTTATCTTTTTTTTGTTTCTCACATTGGCCATGTGCTGCCCCATTCTCGTCCGGATTCCCTAAGTGAGACGAGGTAGGGAATCTGGACGAGAATGGGGCAGGACATGGCCAATGTGAGAAACAAAAAAAGAAGATAACGGCATCACAGCTCGCTGCATGGAGTATAAGCATAATATTGGGTGGGAGAAAGCTGAGACGCTTGTGACGTCAAATTCTAAAAAAAGCAGGCATCTATGATGCTTAGAATCAATTAATTGCCATTCGACAGCATGAACTTGGAGGTGTTTCGCTAATGAATATTCAAGGGCCAACATTTCCCTGAGTCGAAAACGTCATCGGGAGAGACCTGAAGCAACAGCTTGGCAGGAAGTGGAAGCTAGATGAGCTAGTGAGATGCTACCCACCAAATACGGGAGGCCACGAGGAGCGTCAATTACAAATTCGAAGCAAACGACGATGTAGGAGAACAAGGAGGCCAACAACTTTTGTCGGAGTGCCTGAGGAAGTTGGCAGCCAGCCGCCGAAAATAAGCTGGATATTAAAAGTGTCCTCGTCGTGAAAAATGAGTGGCAATTTTCAACATAATATCCGAAATTATGACTCAAATTTTGACGTGAACTTTCACAGTAATGTACGAACAATGTTTTTATATA
>JAHWFP010248576.1:0-11346 GCA_023313725.1 Lithobius niger
ATGTCGTACAGAACTGACAACTGGAAGCAGAGATATTGGACGCGATATCTGATTGATTCGACAAACATGATGATAACGTAATATAAACTCACGACCGCATGAATTTCTCCTGAGGCAGTGATGAAATGTTGTGTGTAAACTTCGTGATAGTTTTGACGGCAAAGTTCGTTTAGTGCAAGCGCTATGTAATAATACCTACTAGGTCCCCTGTAACCCCCCCCCCCCCATCCCCCCTGTATCGACGGTTTCCACTACCTTCCATGCTTACTTTTATGCCTTAAGCTAGGGCCTTAGTGGGCTTCTTTACCTTGATGCTGTGGCGCTATATTATGTACAGTTCCGGTCAAAAAAAAAGAACGTCTTCGTTATACGGAAGAATTTGCAGTATTAATGTATGTGACTGAACGAAAATGTTGATATCTCGAAAACTACTGGACAGAATTAAATGAAACAAAAACTGGGTTGCTTATTATGATATCAGTTATATTTTTATACGTGTTACATGTAATGTTAAGTAGCCAAATATGATTGGCCGAGCGAGCAATACGAGTTGATAACTAATAATATATCTCATAAACTACTGGATAGAATTTAATAAAACAAAAACTGGATTAATTGTTATGATGTATGCTATATTTTTATACGTATGACATGCAATATTAAGCTGCAAAATATAATACGTAATTCAGTCTTTGTTTCATGGAAATCCTTCCACTAGTTTTCGAGATATCGTCAGATATCAAGTTTTTCTCGCTCGGCCACTATTTTCAGTCAGTTAACGTAGTATTTAATAAGGATAGAAATATTTATCCATGGTTATTATTACGATCCTCGATATAACGAAAAATGGCGGTTTTTTTTTTTTTACCGGAACTGTACAATGTGTATTCCTTGCTATGATAATGTATTCCAGTTACGCTATGTATGGTCCAGTCCCTGGATGGCGAACCTATGGCACGCGAGGCGAACCTATGGCTTTTCTAGTGGCACGCGAGTCTTTTTTGGAAAAAATAGTGCACAATGATATATTTTTCCCTAAGAAAGTAAACACACGTACGGTATAACTTGTTACATCACGGTATCTTTGACTTGCAGTACCTTCCTAAACCACCAAACCGAACGAACAGAACGCACCACTGTTAGAGACAGTTTGGCTCCAAACTAGACGTCGCGC
Source organism: Lithobius niger (assembly GCA_023313725.1). Taxonomy (NCBI): domain Eukaryota; kingdom Metazoa; phylum Arthropoda; class Chilopoda; order Lithobiomorpha; family Lithobiidae; genus Lithobius; species Lithobius niger. Next base: position 1,175 of record JAHWFP010248576.1, read on the forward strand.
GTGCGCAGTGTTGTTGCGTCAGCCGTTCAGTACCTTCCTAAACTACAACACAGGTCAACACGCTCAGCAAGTATTCGATACGTCATACCTTCACCGCGACCAGACCTGGCTAATGGATTTGACCAGGATTGGCTAATAAATGTGACCAGGCGAGAGCAACGCCGAATTGCGAACCATCTCAGGGAAATGGTTTGCTGGGGTGGAGGTTTGAGCATGCGTGACGTAACAGTTTTGACGAAACAGATTCATCGCTGACGATGTTGACGTCAATCAAGCCGCATCAACACAGCTATTAGCAAGGAATGAGCCAAACTGTCACCAACAGTGGTGCGTTTGGTTCGCTCTGTTTGGTCGTTTAGGAAGGTATCGTTGCTTTACTCCCCTTCTCTGTTTCTCTTTATGAACAATGGGAGCAGCACAATGCTGATTGTGACGTGTGGCGGGAATGAAATGGAAGATTCACGGACATCGTCAGTACTGACTGCACGCGGTACATAGCATGTTCTTAAGATGAAATGTTACATAAATTGGACGAAAAAGAAGCTTTTGTAAAATTTCTTTCATTATTCATTATTCAGCCTCAGCACAGAAACGGGCTGAAAAAAACATACTATCAAAAGCAGATCAACTTATATTTCATTGTTGGAACGAACTTCTTTGCGACTTTGCCGCCATGAAAAAATTGGCGTTTGCATTATTAGCTCTGAATCCAACTACTACTGTTTCATGACCACTACTGTACAGTAGTACTAATACTGTGTCATGAACACTATCTATTCGACAATATGGAATCACCAACTGGAAGACAATAGGGCAGTGACACAACGTTGTATTATTGTGTATAACTCTATGGTGGAGCCAGTAACTGGGATAGCTGCAAGGGTCACTGGATGGGGAAAAGAAGGGCGTCTTACTGAAGACAATGCTGTTAAGAGTGGAGTTTTCAGGCCTATAACGCGCGATTTTTGTCGATTTGTTGGCAGTTACTGAAATTTTTATGTAAGTGAAATCTTTATTTTCTGATTACAACCTAGCAACATAAGGGATTGGAGAAAACAACGGTTTTTTAAGCCTAAGAAATCCGCTCTCAAAGCACTGCCTTAAAAAAACCGTTGTTTTCTCCAATCCCTTATGCTGCGAGGTAGAAATCGGAAAATAAAGATTCCACTTGCTTAAAAATGTCAGCAACTGCCAACAAATCGACAAAGATCGCGCGTTATAGGCCTAAGAAATCCACTCTTAACAGCATTGTCTTCAGTAAGACGGCCTTCTTTTCGCCCCCCAGTGCCCCTTGCAGCTAACCCAGTTACTGGCTCCACCATAGAGTTATATACAATGATACTACGTCATGTCACTGCGTTGTAGCGTGGCATGCATCAAAATGAAGCTACACGAACCGCGCGTTAAATTTAGTCTCATATGAGAAACAAGAACAAAAGTCATACGAATGCTGAACTAACTGCATATTTTTGCAGGCTAATTTTTGTTTTATTGGCACTTGTGTAAAGAATGGTTTGCCATCCCTGGTCTAGTCCCTAGATCAGTGGTCAGGAAGGCCCAGGACCTTCTCTGTTACTAGGTGTGGCTGCTGGCAGAGATGGCTCATGGGATAAAAAATCACAAGCACTAAAATCAGCAAGCCATTAAAAAGCCTATAGAAAGTTCACAATTATGCAATTACAACACAACGTTTCGCGGTTGCTGCACCACGTTATCAAGTTCAATGTAGTTCAAAGTACAGCAAACGTATCATACCAAAGTCAAGGCCCTACACCAATACACACGCAAAATTTTAACCCACAAGCATAAGCTTGCCGCTGTTAAAGGAGATATTAAACGAATTTTCACGCACATCACCAAAAAATCTATCCTGGAAAACGAAATCAGGTGCACCTTGCAGAAGTACTTTGAAAACGGTTACTCATTTCATTTGCCCCAAAAATTGATTCATTCTGCATTTAATGAAAAATAAGCCTGTTAACTATTTTGTCCGTTCCTTGCTTTCAGGAATTACTAAACAAAATTCTAGCAACTAATAACACTTGACTGGTCACAAGCAACCGCCCAAATATAAATCAACTGACAATAAGAACACAATGCCGGACTAATAGTGTTCTTATCTTCTTCCTATTGATAAGAACACAATGCCGGACTAAGAGTGTAAAACAGGGAAAAAAATAAACCCTATTCCTAATAGGAGACTTGCTACAAAGCAAAGGTTTAAGTCATCAACAGTGAACTGTAAGAAAAAATAATTACGTAAAGATGAGAAATCTATTGTTGGGGGCCCAGTTTATGCCCCTGCTTCAGTAGGGTCCCGAGGCAACTGCCTCATGGCTAATAAGTCACTGCACGGATTACAAACAAAAACGTCAAGTGTGCTGTAAAAAAAGGGTTATATGATTGTAGCTTCACTTTAGTTGTTAAAAGGCACACGGATAAAATGGATGATTTTTAACTGAAATAGGCAAATGTACGATTGAGGAAATTGCATCTGTTTAAGCGCTGTTGTGCTTTAACAAGAATTTAAATGGTAAGGCACAACAGCACTTAAACAGATGCAATTTTCAAATTTTTACATTTAATTATTTAAAACAAAATTATCCGTTTACCTTTTAACCAAGTAAAGTGAAACTCCAATCGTATAATCCTTTTTTTACGGTACATTTGACGTTTTTTTTAAATAAATTTTGACGAGCCTTATGTCAGCCGAAGCAATTAATGCTTGTATGGCTGAACCGGCTCAATTTTGAACATTACCAGATTTTTTTTAGAGAAGAAGAAATCTGGTAAAGGGAGGTGCCAGCCCAGGGATTCAATCCGGGAAACCTCCGATCATCGTCGGGGCCGAAAGAATGTCCAGAATCAGCCAGAATACATCCCATAGCCGCCGAGGGAGCATGGTAGCCTCTCACGTTACCCTGGCCGGCAGTCCTGGCGGGGACTTTGCCAAGATCCCCTTTCCAGGTGTTCGACAAGATCCGCAAACCTCCAGCAACCAGGCTGAGCTCTCCCACCGCTCAGCCATGATGACCATGAAGCTTGGAGTGAGTCAAAAGATATGGTTAGCAGAGCCGTAATACTGGCACTCTTCATACCTACGGAACTCTTTATATCACTCCTGTTAAAACTTGTGTGCCCTGCAGGATAAAAAAGCTAAACCACCTATCTATGCGCGCGTGGTACACACACACACACACAGAATATAAAAAACACACCCTCCTCAAAAACACAAAGCAAACTTGAAGTTTACGTTCATTGATTTTTTTTTCTCCCCTCAGAATACACACACACAACTCAAGCAAAATGTTAAGACGAATGTTCAGTTGCTCGAATCGCTTCTTCCGCGGTTATTGTCGATCATTTGGGGAACGTTCCCCGACTGTACATCACGGCACGAAGAAGCATTACAACCACCAAGCGAAACACGCAATCTGGAAAATGCAGAACACTTGAATAAATTTTGCATCTGCAATGGGCGAAAAAAAATCTTGAATGTGTGTGTGGGGGATAAGAATGGCAGAGGGGTGTTGGTGGGGGAGGGGGGGGGGGTTCGGGGTGGGCTCTATTTCTTTTCTAAACTGAAAACTTGCGGGTTTACTCCTCTCTTATCTTCTGTCCGGGGACTTGGCTTCAAATCCCACAAGAACTGGAGAGTGAAGTATAGCGGGTTCTGCAAGGAAGATGAGATGGTCTTAACTTATCCGTGTTGACAACGCCCCAGGGTCCGTAATGTACTCCGGTATTCCCTGCGAATGCTATCGTAAATTTTATTTTAGAAACAGTAACCGCATAAAAGCGGGATAAAGATAAAAGTCGCGGTAAGGGCTTGGATTTATGACGCATAATGAGCGTTTAGCTGTATATGTATAGCAGCAAAGTTGAACTGCTATACAAGTTATCATTCCGATTAGCGGTGCTAACTTGAAATGAGACGCGATGCGAGGGTTTTATCCTTTGAAAGGCAGTGTCCTTTCAAAAACGACCCAAAATAGGATGGAAAACCAGAAGAAGGCGCAACTCGAGCGTTATGAGAGGTTCCCCGAAGCAAACCGAGCATGCACAACTTGGATTTTTTCTAGAAACCAAGAAAATGCCGTTTCGAATCTGACGCCTGACCACGACTGCGTATTACCAAACGTATACATAACCTGAAAAAAAAAAAGAATAGAAGTAATGCATTTTGTGGAAGTTATAGTTGCTGGGTTGTGGGGGGAGGGGGAGGCATATAATATAAAATATGAGTTTTTCAAACACATATTTACATACAAGTTAAATTAAATGCACATCACTACCACCAACACTATACACTACACCGAAAATATTTAAAACTATCCTGTAGCAGTGGCGTGTACACCATAGAGTCAGACTGGCAGGTGCCAGGGACCCCACCTGCGTTGGGGGTCCCTGCTCACCCACCAAACGCAAGCAAACTAAAAGTAAAGCTTTAAAACCGTTGCTGAATATATTGGGTCACGAGTTAATGATTTTGCATAATTTCAATGTGTATTTTCAAAATAAATCTCAACTTCAGAGGGTCATCCCCCCAGACTCCCCTCTGGGCCGCACAATTATCAATGTCCTCCTGCACAGGGCCCATCCGTATTATTGTGCCAGGGGCCCACCCTAGTTTGTACACGCCACTGTACTGTATTTGCTTCCCGGCGTAACATACGCCGGTCTAGCTGATTTAAGTCGGCTCTAATAGTCAGCATTATTGGAGCGACAGTGTTTGTTTTTTAATTGTTAGAGCGTATATCCATTTCATAGTCGGCCGCTCGCCGTTTTTCTTTGCTGCCGTGGCAAGAATGAGCCCGCTCGCCCTCTTGCTGATTGTTGAAGCTTCGTTTGTTTAACCGTGATCCCTAATAATCCCTGCGGCCTTGCAGTGCTGGAAACACCGGTTCTCGTCCGATCACCGAAGTTAAGCAGCATTGGCCCCGATTGGTACTTGGGTGGGTGACCTCCTGAGAATCCATTCCGGGTGTTGCAGACATAGGGCCTTAGGGCTTCGTCGGGCAAATGACCGGGCGCGGTTAACGCTCGCTAAAAGCCTTTGACCCTTTTGACCTAATAATCCCTCATCAGCATTAACTCTCCTCCCTAGCGAAATATATCTAGACACACGCTAGTGTGTAACTGTAGGACATCCCATTGTAGACATCCGATTGTTAAAAATTGATTGTTAATAATAAAAAGCGGCCTCACTAGCAGACATGTGTGTGTTAACTGTAAGCAACTAAAAGCATATTTTGGCATGTTGAGGATATATCCCAATGCGACAGAAATCTTTCAAATTGTGGTAAATGTAAGGGGAAGGTGCAGGGATAGAGAAAAAATGAAAGTTGAAGGCTGAGTGTCCACTATTCGTATAGAGAAAAAGATGCGTCAATAACGTTGTTTTTATGTTACTGACTAGCTAGCTAGTAACTAGTAACTAGCTTTGTAGTAACGCCGTCCCCATGCTTAAAAACCATAGACTCATTGCTCATAGCTAGCGCAAATTGAGAAGGCCTACGAAGCTGAACTTTTGCACACGGATGCATGATGATCTGAGCATGGTCCTGTTGCTGGTTTGGGGGTTGTAGGGGTCAAGACAAATGCGTGGGAGGGTTTGTAAATTCGCCACCAGCGAATTTAAATTTCGTTTCTTTTCCAAGTTGCAACCAAAGATTTTAAACAACAATGGCTTGAACGACCAAGACTGGGTCTTAGATTTATTGTAAAAGCCTGGACGAACTAAAAACTGAACTGTAACGAAGGACAAAATAAAGAAACATTAACGTTGCCGTGGATTGCGTAAGAATAAAGGGATCCACGTTAGAAGATGGTTACGCAACAATACGAGCATCCATGAGCTAATGGGGCTTTTGTTAGTAATCCAAAAATTAAATGCTTCGCATTCTGCTGTTTTAGTAACAGCGACCTTCGGGGGTTTCTGCATGACTAAATGTGAACGAAATTTTGAAACGGGGAAGGTGCATGGATAAACAAAACAACTGAAGGGGATGCTCTGATTGAGTGAGCGAAGCAAACGAAATCAGCGATTGTTAGCCAGTGTGTGCAAAAATGGGATTGAAGCAACTTAAGCAGACGGTGTAACCTTGTACGTTCACAGTCCTATGAAAGTCGTGATATCCACCCAAAACCAAAACTGGTAGAAAAACCTGCCAAGTTTCCAAAAACGGTCGGCCTTTGAAGGTAGTGATATCATTCAACCAGGGAAAGGCCGCCAAGGTTAATCCTATTAGCCAAGTTAATCGCACCCAATAATACTTTGGAGTAGCAATCTTCAAATTTTCATTTAACTTTCGAACTATTAGTCGGTGCGATTAACTTGGCTAATAGGACTGACCTTGGCGGCCTTTCCCTGGTTGAATAATTTCACTACCTTCAAAGGCCGACGGTTTTTGGAAACTTGGCGGGTTTTTCTACCAGTTTTGGTTTTGGGTGGATATATAGATGACGTCCGTATTATTGACTTCATTATATTTCATTACGAGATGACTGAACGTGCTAACCGAATTTTAAAAACATGACATAACATACGGTCCCTAACTTTTAAAATTCTAAAGACGTTAGGCGATATATCCCATACCACCACACTTTACAGTCTGTGGCGATAGGGAATATATCACCACACTTTAGTCAACTGGATACCTTGCACAGTCAAGTGCGGTGATGTTACATGACGTAACTGTGAGCTTAACGACGTGATTTTTATATGATGAAATTTCCGTGATGTTCAAAGAGATAATAGACATCAGTCCATTAAATAAAATAAAAAAGCGTTTAATAATAATAATAATAATAATAATAATAATAATAACATTTGTCGCAATTGCAACAGGTCGGGCAAGGACCCTAGGAAAGATCAGCCAGCCTAAATTATAAAAAAGACAATTACGTAAAGTGATAAAAGTATGGGCCGGGGGGGGGGGGGGGTAAGGGAATAGGTATGGGGACACGAATGCCTTATCACCAAGGTTAGACCTGCCAGGGACTCTATGGTCCCCGATAGCATCGCCAAACGTGTTGGACCGTAGGATCTCCTACGTTATTTTTTTTAAGACAATCTTACACTCAAGACACAAAGTCGCCCCCTCCCCCTTCCCCCGCAACCGTGCTCAAATGGTATTGGCTACGAACCTGGCTGCATCAATACGAAATTACAAAAAAAGCTTTCCTCTTAGGATTCAGAAGCCACGATGCTGCGTAATTGTTAAGTTGACGTGAAACCTTAACAATTATCCTCAACCATGAATTGTCACGAATTTTAACCCGTGCATGAACAAGCTATGACGTCATGAACAAACATCGTGAGGGTTAAAAAAAATAGTCCTTTGACGTTATTTTTTCGGTCTTTCACGTATTTGAGGGCCATACTATCAAGACACAGCGATGAAAACAGGTCTAACCGAAGCGCAATTCCAGTTGGTCTTTCACTTGGTCCTGCTCACGTCTTTGTAGGTGCCTTGGTTCAAGAGGAGTCGAGGTACAAACACACTCACAAACACACACGCTTCACATCATACGTTTTTAATGATGTAGATTTTCGCTTTTGTTTCATTACAGCTAAACGACAAGTTTATGCAGACCATCACAGTGACGTGAGCAAGTTTTCCACGTTAGCAACGGCCGACAAGCAACCTTAACCAAAAACACAAACGCCTTGCTCCTGATAACACGAATCCACCACACGGTCATTAAAATCCGCAAAAATATAAAATGTTCAGGAGATGATTTCCCCTTCCCCTTGGTCACCTGCACAATGGACAATGATACATTATAAATAAAAACGTTCCCACTGACAGGGCAACGAATCGCAAGAACATAAAAGCAATAACACCTTTCATTTTCGGCCAAATTAAAATCTTCAGGCCTTGATCACCTACAAAAAAAACCACAAAACAATGCCTCAACTCAACAACCATCCATTAAAATGCACCGAAATCACAAGAACAAGTCATGATACTTACAATAAAACATAAAAAAAAAAAAAAAACCGGCACAAATCTGAGAGCTGAAAGCCCTCACGTCAAGCAACATACCCCATCTTGAATAAGGACGTCACTGGTCAGCAACAACACGCAAAAAATCTATAACAAATTTACCGAGAGGGAACAAAACAACTTGTGCCATTTTGCCATTTCCGGAAAATTTTTTTATAACATTCATAGCACGTTGTTTCTTTACAGTTATGGTATAGACTTCTAAGTAGTACGAAAAAATTATATACACCTGCACCTCATACTCGCAATAAAATAATGCGCAAGACGATCAACACACTTCAATCAGACGTTCCAACGCTACACTCCATCTTGGAAAAAACGCACAGACAACCACTGATCTTTATATTTGGTTAATATGCAATGCCACGAATACTTTTTTTTCCCAATCTTCTATCTGTTGGAAATTTTCGACAACATTCATTACCCTATAAACGGTTTACATTAATTGTGTAGTCTTCCAACAACAACTGTCTACTGGTTTGTGATACATTATACGCGTTTATGTTTGCAAACCTCTGCAACCACATTCAGTACCAAATTAACCCTAACCAAACATCGGCAAGTAAATCTGGATCCAAAGTCCCTCGGCAGCGATGTCATATTGCTTTGCTGTGCTTCCTCACCTTGTAGGGAGGAAGCGATGTCATACTGCGATGTCATATGCGATGTCATATGTCATATGCGATGTCATATTGCTTTGCTGTGCTTCCTCACCTTGTAGGGAGGAAGCGATGTCATACTGCGATGTCATATGCGATGTCATATGTCATATGCGATGTCATATTGCTTTGCTGTGCTTCCTCACCGTGTGGGAGCCGCCCCAATGCCAACCCCACAGTTAAGGGACTAGCTCGAAAATGTGCCGTGGTGGTAGTCAAGGGGTTGCTGGAATTCCAAATTAACCTTAACAGATGAAACAAGGCTAGAAATCGTGGTTCAGTTTTGGTATTGGTTTAATGTAACATTTGAGCGATAGTGTGCTCTGGCTCGCCTGAAGTTCTAGGGCGACACTAACCTCGGCTTAAGGCCTTAAATGGAACGTCAACGGCATTAGGCTTACTTGGGAAAATTTGGATTAATTTAGAGAAAATTTAGTTAAGTTAGTGACTGCTAAACTAAGTAGTTACGGGGTTGCAGTGCTGGACAAGCAACAGGGTTGGTCAGGTTTGAATTTAAGTTCGGGGATTGGGGAAATTGGGGAAAAATTCTAATTATAGGGCCGAAATTACCTTTTGATGCGGGGAGTTGGAGAGTTGGAGGCGGAATGGAATTTTAGGTTAATACCAAATTGTTGGGAGCACCCAGCGGATGATTAAGCGAGCTCGAGCGTTACAATTGAATGCATTACGTACAGACAAATCATACTATGTATTGTTACAACAACTGATCAAATATAGATTATTTCAACTAACAATGAGTATTAATTTTGGAGTGACAATGGCACATTACAATTTGACGTCATGTGGACTTCGGGCTTGGCAGATTACACAAATGACGTCATCAGCGTGACCTTGCTGGGGTGGTAAAATTCCAATGTTGAAATCTGGAATTAAACTCGCAACAACCTTGGCACTTCTCCTATAGTGTGCACGGCGTATCTTGAGTCCTACAAGTATTTTATGAGCGGCTACGTCTTCCTGGAGGGAGCTGCTTTAATCGACGGCCGCCATTGTTTTTGTAACCATCGTGGATATCAACAAGGCACTCTGCTACCAAAAACATACAATTGATTATCTGTGTCGGAGCGGCTTTAATCGACGGCCGCCATTGTTTTTGCAACCATTTTGGATATCAACAAGGCACTCTGCTACCAAAAACGTACAATCGATTATCTGTCTTCGTTCTGCAGCGAGCTCGAGATAGGCCGCGCACACTTTTCATCCATCTATAGTTCCTACGACCCAGACACGCTTTCAACGAAGGTGCGTTTGTGCACCCTTACTGCCGAACATCCACTCACGAACAAAAGGCAGATCTTCACATCCTGTAATGTGCACTCCTTTATGCTTTAAAGCGTCGTGTTTCAAAAAAAAAGAGTGCAAAGAATAAAATGGGAACAAGTTCGGTCAAACGAGCGCACACAAAGTGGCAATAGAAAGTCATACCAAGTCTTTAAATTCAATCTTAGCCTCACAACGTCAAATAATTAGCGGCCCTTAG